>CAUYRB010089747.1:0-49303 GCA_963574695.1 Propithecus perrieri | reverse complement strand
GTTTTCCCGTTCGTTTCTTTTTTTTTGTGAGTGCTCTGGGGGGGGGGGGGGGGGGGGGAGTGGGTGAGAGTGTGAGAGAGAGAGAGAGAGAGAGAGAGAGAGAGAGAGAGAGAGAGAGAGAGAGAGATCTTTACTAGAGGTGGCAGGGAGATGAGGATACCTGGAGCACCAAGAATATTTAAGTACCAGAATGAGTTAGAAATGCTTGTCTTCTGCATAGCCTCAGCCTCAGGGTATATTTTTCTGCTGTCATTATATTAGTTCACTAATATAAATTAGGGAGTCTTTAATGACAGTGCAAACATTTTCTATCGGAGTAAATTCCCACTACAGGCATTTTCAATGAATGATTAGTCAGTCTGGTGGCACTTTAATTTTTTTCTCTCATTTCATTTTTTACATCTGCTACTGAATTACTGAATCTGAATTATAACACTAAAAAATTAAATTATAGCTATCGGGTTCTTTATTATAGCTTTCTTCCTTGTACTCCATAAATAACCTTTTAAGCTGAGTATACTCTCTTGAGTTATATGTAAGAGAAACTTTCCCCACAAATCTTATTTATCTACTTGCTTCAGTTGAAAAATATACATATACTTTTCTCCTGGCTTCAAGCAAATATATAATAGTGGCCTGATCTTCATTCAGAACATTTTAAATGGCAGACTTTCTCTAATTCATAATTTTAAGAAAAGTAGAGAATAAATATTTTAAGGAAGAATTTGAATGGAAATGGAAAGACTCTTTAACTACATAGTATATAAGAGGATGGATATGCATTTAGGGAATAAAAATCACAGTGCCCTGGTGACATTCTCTAGACCATATTCGGAATGTACAATTTTATGTAAATATAAAAGCTTTTCCAGGAACTTGTGGTTTTTCTGAATTAAATATTTCTATTAATTTTAACCATTGACAAAGTAACAGAGCACTTCTTACATCTTTGCTCTAAGAAAGGCCAAATAAAAATTTACTCTTGCAAGTCTATATGTGAATAGGCCCAAACATGATTATAAGCACCCTGTAATTTTGCTTAACTGAATATATTTAGTTGAAGAATTACTATCAACCGAGCAGTACACCATTGAAGTGACTCATCCAGAAAGCATATGTAAAAGAGAAAAAGAACATTACAAGCACACCGAACAATAGGCTCTGTTATATTCTTTCTCAAGTGCATTTATAGTTAATAGTTTCATTTTATATGAATGTTATACATGGAAATGAAGCAAACGTGTTTATACAATAACAGTGGCAAACCTCGTCACTGTGGGCTTCTTTGGCCTTTAAAGAAAAAAAAGGTAAATGATCCCTTTTAATCCAAATTCAAAAATCCCTATCATGAAAAAAAAAGGTTAGAAAATGACTCATTAGGAAAAAAAAAATTGTTAAAAAGTCACCTTAACAGAAAACAACACTTAACTCGAATTCCTATCAAATAAAATTTAAAATACGCATCCCCAATATGTGTTCAAAAGCACCATCATTTTCCCCTCTAACATGTGCCCTTGGGGATAAGGTGCAGTTTTGCTAAACTGGATTCATAATATAGCCTGAAGTGATGCTGATGGCAGAGGAACTTCAATAAGAAAATGAGAGAACTGCATTATATGATTTAACTCTAAAAACTTCACTAAGCACATTTGGACATCCGGGTTCACACATTTGTACAAGTTCTCAGCCTGAAAACCTCAGTCTGAATGCTGTTTATAAAAACAAAGAAATGGAGCCTTCTAACAAAAAGAAAGAAAATGAGGAAGGAGGAAGTTTGAAACTCTCTACATAATAATTTGCAATAAAAAAATTCTGTAGCCTGACCACTGAACCAACAGCAGTGGACAGTCAAGTTGCCCATGAAGAATCCCAGTTCTTGCACCTGCTGTCTCTTCTGTAACTGTTATTCTGCTTACAGCAAATACTATGTGTGAATTTTAAAATCAAAGGCTAAAAAACAAATTGAAATCTCCTATTCTTGTTGACAGTCTTAGCTCAAGGCCAGGATCGAGGCATAATAAAGCAATGTTGGATAAAGTCTTGTTGGTATAGTTTGTTCTCGTTATGAAGAATCTTTTTAAAAACTCATTTGTTTTCTTTGCAATAAAAGATCCCCCACCACCTACAACTCAAACTAGAATAATTTTAATGGGTCAAGTCAAGTCTTATTGACTTGAGATGGGTCAATACTGAATTGTCCAGCCTAGAGATTTTATTTAAATGACTGGCATGGCAGTCTTCTCAATAAAAAGGCTTGTCAGAACCTTCAAATGCTGATAAATCCTTTATGAAAATGCTATAGTAATGTCTTCACTTGTCAAATCTATGCAATGCATTCTTCTTTCACCTTGGAATTAGAATGCTAATGGTAAAAGTGAACATTGTCAAGGGAGCCTACTTAATATAACAATAGAAGGGCTTAAAAATAAATTACTAAAATTATGGGAAAATAATGGCTATGGAAAATGTAGAGTTTGACTAAGATTAGAAAGAACAAAATCCTAGTTTAAGAAATCTGAAATTACAAGTTTGTAAAATTTGGAATTTTGACTATATGTTTATATGTTTGTTCAGTTTTGAACTATAATAATAAATATTATTGAAAAAAATCACAAAGAAAAAAGATGTAGAAAACAACTTATATTCAACAGTGCCAAACAAAGTTCTGATAAACCAGATGCGATAAATGGGCACCGTTTGTTTCACACCAAGAAAATTAACTGCTTCTTGAATAAGCATTCACAAATGCTTTTATCTGAGCAACCACTTAATGGTAACTTTATTACTATGCTCTTACTTCTGGTATGTGATTTTCTTTATAAGGTATGAAAAGATCATATGGACTGATAAACAATTTGAATAGAGACTGTCTTTCACATGCTAGTGGGTAAGAATTAAATACACATAGATGGTGTCCTCATAAAGCTACAATGCCATATTAAAACAATGTTAGCCTTCTTGAGTGTCATTTTTGTGACTATGGGCAAATTTTTCAAAAATTGTATTCTTGAACTCTTGAGGGAAATTAATAGGACTTATAGGTAGATTTTTACACTTGACAGAGTTTTTCAGAAATAAGTTTAATGCATGTAGTCCAGAGGTATTTACATATAGAAAGCCAGCAGTTTTCACTCAAACTGAATGCAGGTTGTCATGAGATCAGTGTTAGTGCTGCCTGGATTAGAAATTATTCTCCTGGGCCAGTAAGGTTACAGGTTAGACAAAAGATGCTTGGAATGATAATATTAAGGCTATGGTTGCAGTTTTCTTATTGATTAACTGACTGTGGACACTAATAGGATTACTATATGCCCAGAAATAAGAGACTGGCAATGTAAATTAAAGCAAATAGTGTAATATATTTATAATAATTTTCTAAGTTCATCACTACCGAAATCAGTCCTTAACTAAAGCACAGCTTTATCTATTTCTGGATATTATCATCTCATAAATCTATTATACCTTAAGTATTTTTCTTTTCTAACCAAACAATGGATTAAAAAATGGGAGATGAGGTTTGAGAGGTAGGCGGGGTCTCCTAGGAAATGATAAGGAGTTTAGGTTTCACCCTAAGCATGGTGGGAAAGCACTGAAAGGCTTTATGCAGGAAAAGTTGATTAAATTTACACTTAAAAAATATAACTCTGGCAGCTATGTGGAAAATGGAGGGAGGGGGTCAAGATTGGAAATGGAAGACTGAGCAACATAGCAAGATTCCATCTCTACAAAAACCAGAAAACTTAGCCAGGCATGATTGCCCACACCTGTAGTCCCAGCTACTCGGGAGGCTGAGACAGGAGGATTACTTCAGCCCAGGAGTTTGAGGTTTCAGTGAGCTCTGATGCACTTCAGTCTACCCTGGGCAACAGAGCAAGACTTTATCTCATTTAAAAAAAAAAAAAGAATGAAAATGGGGAGAACAGGTAGGAAATAATTATTGTAGTCTAGAGAGGAGATGATGGTGGCTTGGATTAGGGTGGCCAAAGACGGTTGCAGTATGTATTTCAGAGGTAAAGCTGACTGGGCTGGAAATGTAAGAGATAAGGAAGAAGGCACTGTTAAGAATGATTCCTGGGTTTACGGTATGAACAACAGAAATGGAGAATTTTGGAGAGGAAATTTGTGGGCAAAGATCAAGTGTTCAGCTTTGGACTTACTATGTTCCAAAGGTATGAACCATCCAAGTTGGGATTTCAAAATAAGCAGTTCGATGTATGGATCTGGGGCTCAGAAGAGAGGTCTGAGCTGGACACATGAAATAGGAAGGCATTTGCATATAGATCCTATTTCAAAACATTGTTTCATGACTTTGCTATGACATAATTTAGTCTACAGTTAGTTTTCTGGCTGTATAAATCTAGGTAATAATTCCTGCATCCCTGACTCATTCCAAGTACAAACATTTTTAGATGTTGGTTAAGGTCATTTTCCTCAGGGCTATGCTTGTAATTTATTCCTATTTTTCTCTTTACCCTGCTTTTCTGAGAGTTACTCTAAACTTGTGTAGGTACCATGGATATTTCTAATAAGACTTCCTCCTCCCACCCTCCAAAATCTTGCTGTTATGCTTCTAAAAAATGTTGCCAATAATAGCCACTAAGCTAACTGCATTTGGAGGTGGGGGGGGGAGGAGTTCATTAAATAAAAAAGCTATAAACCTTGTAAACCATGAAAATATCTGCCAGAAGTTCCCCCATAAGAAAGAGAAACTTGAAAGACCTAATTATTTTTCATTCATAAGGCACATAATTGGCACATTAACACTGGTACAAAGGGGAAGGGTTAAGGGTGGTTTAGCCAATAAAAGACAATGTATGTTTCATCATTCTCTTATTATTTATTTTTAATTTATTATTGAATTATTTTTTGTTTCATCATTCTTAGGTCCCTTCTCCCACTGGCTATACTTGAGATATTCAATAATAAGCCTGTCTTCTTCTTCTTCTTAGTTATAGCTCTACAACTTCTTTTAGGGTATATTCATTTCTAGCTTTCAATGTTGGTTGTTTTTCTATAAACAGTCATTGCAATTAATTGCTGAGTTCCTTATAGGTGAACTGTTCTTTTAAGGCCACGAGCAATGCTTACCTTTATTTTAAACAAATTGGAACAATATGCAGTCATCCCTTGGTATCTGTGGGGGATTGCTTTCAGGACCTCCCACAGATACCGAAATGTCAGGATGCTCAAGTCTCTTACATAAAATGATGTAGTATTTGCATATCTACGCATATCTTCCCATACACTTTAAGTCATCTCTAGATTACTTATAATAACTAATGCAATGTAAATGCTATGTAAAGAGCTGTTATACTGTATTGTTTAGGAAATAATGACAAGAAAAAAAGTCTGTATATGTTCAGTAAAAAGGCAATTTTCTTTTCGAATACTTTTGATCCTTGGTTGGTTGAATCCTATGAATACAGAGGGCCAACTGCAGTTACTCATACTGAGATATATATATATATACACATATACATTTTACTTCAGGGTATTATGAGGGTACAAACATTATGGTAACACTTTATGCCTTTGCCTCACCCAAGCAAGGGTTAAAGGCATGCCCTTTCCCCCTACAATGCTCCCCGTGTCCTTTAGTTGCGGGTTTACCCCCCCATCCCCCTAATTCCTGGAGAGTATTACTGCCATGTGAGCACCCTAGTATTGATCAGTTAGTACCAATTTGATGGCGAGTACAGGTGGAGCCCATTCTTCCGATCTTGTGATACCTCACTTTGGATAATGGGCTGAAGTTTAATCCAGGAAAGTATAAGAGGTTCTAGATCACTGTCGTTTCTTATGATTGAATAATATTCCATTGTATACATACACCAAATTTTAATAATCCACTCATGGATTGATGGGCAGATACTGAGATATATTAATATATTGAGTGGATGGGGATGCTGCACACATCTACTTTTGTTCCCAAGTCAGTAATTCTGTTGCTGCCCTAGATATAATAAAGTCCTTCAAGAAGCTCTCCCCTTTTCTTTTTCTTTTTAAGAATCTAACTTTTGATCAACTTCAAAAGGTCCATCATCACCCTTCTAATTAGTTAGCAAGTTACATTTGCCACTGTACTCTCTAGCCTTTAGTATTCTAAAATAAAGGTTTTACTATGGCACCAGTTCTTAAAAAAATAAAATAAAATAAAAGGTTTAACAATTATGGGTCATTTTACTCAAATTATTTTGCTAACTTGTAAAAGATTTCGATATCTTCTATGGGGCCAGTAATGGGTAAGAAAACTCAAATCCATCCAAAAGATCGTTACTTTCAACCTGGGACAACTAGAAATTAACATTCATTATGTAGGTCTATCAATCTTCTACTAAATGCAAAAGCATTTATTATTTCAGCATCAAATATGTTTGGCTGCTTAAAAGTTGCAGAATATTTTTAAAGACTTGACCACAGGCAATTCCATCCATTGACACACAACTAAATGTCATGCTGGTATTATTTACTGACAAAATAGATATAGTGCTGGACATCACATAGATTTTTTTTCCAAAACAGTTTTTCTAGTAGATGAAATTGGCCAACCAACATAAAACATGTTTTGACATTTTAAAAAACTACATTCTTGGCAGGGCGCAGTGGCTCATGCCTGTAATCCTAGCACTCTGGGAGGCTGAGGTGGGAAGATGGCTTGAGGTCAGGAGTTCGAGACCAGCCTGAGCAAGAGTGAGACCCCGTCTCTACTGAAAAAAAAAAAACAGAAAAAATTAGCCGGGCATAGTGGCACATGCCTGTAGTCCCAGGTACTCGGGAGGCTGAGGCAGGAGGATTGCTTCAGCCCAGGAGTTTGAGGTTGCTTTGAGCTAGGCTGACACCACAGCACTCTGGTTCAGGCAACAGAGTGAAACTCTGGCTCAAAAACAACAACAACAACAAAAAAAACCTGTATTCAACGACAATTAACACTGATCTAGATGACATAGTGAAACACACCTATTGGTATATCCAGAACATAGAAGGTGCTAATATTTGAAGGTGAACTGGAATCCAAGTGAACAATATTATCTTACTAAACAGTCCTCCTAGAAACACATGTCCCGATTAGTCAACAATGGCATCGTAAAATCTGGCTGCAAACTATGCCAGATTTAACCTTTTAAAAACTAAAACTTGATTTTGCCACTACAAGGCTTAAAATCTTTTAGTAATCCAGTAGTTTGCCCTGTTATGGTAGAAAAAACATGGCTTTTGGAGTCAGACATACCTATTTTGAATTCTTTCTCCACCATTTATGGTGTGATTCTCTGTAAGTTACTTAACCTTTGTGAATCTTAGTTTCCTGATTTGTGAAATGGGGGAAAAATTATAACCTTATAAGGTTAAGATGATTAAATGAAATAATGTATATACAGCTCTTAGCATATAAACTAGCATATCATAAAACTAGATGCATGTTAGTCTTTTTGTGCTCCTGTTAGATACAGGATCAATATATATGAGGCTCTTCAACATATGACCTCTATCTCTCTTTGATCTTTATTTAATGCCATTCTCCCACACTTAATGTTCCTGAATTGCTATACTGAACTGCTGTCTTCTTTTCTGTCCCCTTCCCTTGGTTTACACTTCCTCTGTCTGGAATGTTTTTCTCTTACTTCTGCCCAATGGGAATTCTTCCCGTTCTTCTTTAGGTCAACTCTTCTATGAAGTTTTTCATGATCCTCTAGATGTAGTTACTCGATTCTCAATGCTCCCATAGTACTTTTGATTCTTACAGGACTTTTCCACTTGCATTATAATATTTCTGTGACTACTTCTTTCAAGAGAATTTTATTTATTTATTTAAGTTTTTGTTTTTATTTATTTTTCTGAAGACAGGGTCTTACTATGTTGCCCAGGCTGCAGTGCAGTGGCTATTCACAGGCACGATCATAGCCTTGAACTTCTGGCCCCAAGCGATCCTCCCATCTCAGCCTCCAGAATAGCTGGGACTATAGGCACACACCACTGAACCAGGCTTTCCAGAGAATTTTAGTTCCTCGAAAGCAGAGTGAAACTTTAAAAAACATCTTCCTATTCTCAGCCACTAACATTGCACCTGCCATACAGTAAGTGCTTAATAAATTTTGTTTGCACTATTTCTTTCATTTATCCAATCAGCAAACACTTAAAAGTATAGACTACCTTGTACTCTTGAGGGTATAGTTACTATCATACAATATTAACAAGGCAACAAATGACACAACTTTTCTAGAAAAAACTTAAAAGACTTACAAATACTTATAACCTTTGACATAGTAATACTAGTTGTTACAAAGTATCTTCCAGAAACAGTCTGAAAGAAAAACCAGGACTTTTGGCCAAAGAAATTCAAATGGTCTTATTTACAGTGACAAAAAAAGAAAAAAAAAATGACAGATGCTAGATGACCAGTGATAAGGGAGTGTTCAAATGAAAACTTTAGAACAATGATATAAATGATAATTCTATAGGCATTAGTGTGAAATTTATGAAAACTTTTTCATAACATAGAAATATACTTGTGATTTCATGTCAAGTGAAAAAATCATCACATGAAAATTTATATATGATCTTAACTGTGTAATGTATTTTGTTTTGATAACCTTTGCTAAATGAAAAGAAACTCCCTGACTCTGAATGGTACCCCTATTATCACTCACTCACATGCTCAGTCTACATTTCATAGGGGTAGGATGTTTGGAGTCAGGATGAGCTGATAGCTAACAAAGGGAATGAACCTATTAAATGTATAGGGAGAGTCTCTGAAGCAACACCTATACAAAAAAATGGATATGCATTAGGTTCTGAATAAACAGCCTACCTTAGAGGCAAAGGTTGTTTTGAAATTGTCATCTTCTGTAACACGCAAATAAATATCTGGACTATGTTTTTCAGAATTCTCAATCTATTCAAATATGTTCCTGAAAAGTATTTCCACCTCTGCAAAAAGGGAGTAAAACACAAAGAAGGGCTAAAGGCCCTTTTATGTAATTTAAATAGCAGCTAGTCTCAAAAGTCATGCAAAGAAAGGCTGTTGAAAATTTTAATTTAAGTACACAGGTGGCAAAATGTTAGGCAAAGCAAAGATGAATAAAAAGTCCAGAGACTTTCAAGTATTCTGGCAAAAATACGTACAAGCATAAATACGTATACAATCTGGTCAAAGGCTCTCTGAAATTTTCAAATGCCTGGTGAGCATTTATGAAACAAGGGAAAGAAAAGTGAAAATCGTCGTTAATACAAGTACTATGAGATAATGTCTTGCATACAAAATGTCCTGAAATAGATATATGTATAAATTGTTTGGTATTCTAGATAAGGAGTTGGCAAACTACTGCCCACAGGCCAAATCTGGCTTGCTGCCTGTTTTTGCATGGCTTGTGACCTAAGAATGCTTTTTACATTTTTAAGTGGTTGAAAAAAAAAAATCAAAAGAAGAATAGTATTTTGTGACACATGAAAACTATATGAAATTCAAATTTCACTGTCCATAAATAAAGTTTTATTGGAACATAGCCAGGCCTGTTCATTTACATATTGCCTCTGGTTGCTTTTGCATTATAAAGGCAGAGTTGAGTTCTTGTGACAGGGGGTCGGTATGTGGTCCACAAGGCCTAAAATATTTACTAGCTCGCTCTTTGTAGAACAAGTTTACTGGCCCATGTTCTAGATTCATAAAAATGTACTATTGGGAGGGACATCAATAATTTCCTTGTCCAGATCTCTCATGAGGATACAGAAACAGAGAGAAATCAAAAGTAGATTGCCCAGGTATACACAAGCAGGTCTCTGGATTTCTGGTGCCTCTATAATCAGGATGCAACTGAGTCTCTTTGTAATGACTCTTTTCATCCTTCTGAAGGTAAAATATGTACTGTGAATTCCGTGATATGGAGTTGATTGTATAAGTTTATTCTGCTGAATGCATGAATAGAATAATAATTTAACAAGATTTAAAAAAGCCATTTTTATTTAGTCAGCACAATACCAAAGACAGGATGAAGGCACCCCTAGCAAAATTCATTTTTAAAATCCTCAAATTAAGTAAATAAAATATAAAAGCAACAGACACACACAGAATCTCAAAGCCAGGCCCTGTATGCCAGTCAGTATAAGAGAAAAAATCGGCAATTGTAAAGCGACATGAAATTCAATCTCAATTGCCAAATTATCACTTCTCAAAATAACACAGAGGAATTCAAATCAAATTCTCCATTATCTCACCTTATCTCTTTCTTCAGAATTGACCAAAATGTATTCTAAAAAACTGATCTCTTTCAGCTTTAA
Source organism: Propithecus perrieri (assembly GCA_963574695.1). Lineage (NCBI taxonomy): Eukaryota > Metazoa > Chordata > Mammalia > Primates > Indriidae > Propithecus > Propithecus perrieri. Next base: position 39,031 of record CAUYRB010089747.1, on the reverse strand, counting down.
ACTAATACTCTAATACATTTCAGGAAATTACCAAGCTACAGATCCCAATGTTATACACATGCGTGCATGCACACACACACACACAAGCACACACTCATTTCATCCTTATAACAACCCTATAGGATATATCTAGTTATTATCCCAGTTTTACATATGAGGAACCTGAGGCAAAGAGAGATTAAATAATTATCTCAAAGTCATATAACTATTCAATAGTAAGTGGCAAAGCCAACATTTGAAGTTATGTGGTCTACTGTGTGCTCTTAACCAATATGCTCTACTGGAATAAGGGAAGTTTTAGTGAATCAGTATTTCCTAGCATGATAAGTACAAGGTAATCCTGATACCTGAAGTTCTTTTAGGTCCTGAATTAAATACGTAGTTATTTAGTGTCTACTAATGGCATAGGATTGTAATAGCAAAGGACAAGGAGGTAAGAGGGGAAGCAAACCACTGTCTTTGCCCTCATGGAGCTTGTAATTTTGTAAGGAGGTTAAAACAAGTACATAAAAGGAAGTATAAATTGATGGGAGTATCAGATTATACACAATAAAGAGTAAGTAGGAAGAAAATAATTTGTAAAAGGGAGGGGGTGTAATATGTTCTTTGAGATATGTGGCAGCAAATGAAAGAAATATTTTTTCATCTTCTCAATCAAGAATGAGAAAAGATGTTTATCTGGGAGTATGGAGGATGGACTCAGCTTTGAGGAGAACAAACCCAGTTTGGAATTGCTGTTGTGGGGAAAAAAGAGAGAGAATTAGAGTTAAATGGAAGGCTACTCCAACACCATTAGGAGCCTAATGTTAGAAATCATGGAATAATGGATCTCATCAAGTGGACTGTGTGATTTTTGTCATCTGTGCAGAAGTTGGAATTGGAACACAGCAACAGGAATAGCAGCAGTGAGTGGCAGAAGGCAAAAGGAGGGGGGCTTGAGGAAAGTGCGGGGATTCTACAGTGCTAGACAGTGTGTGCTTGAGATGTATAGGTTATGTGGCAAATGGAGCTAGAGGAGAACAAATAGGTTGGGAGAAAAGGAAGGGTAAAGGTAAGGTCATAATGTGACAACAGACAAACAGGCTCCAGAGGCCGGGGCTGAGTGAGGATGGCTGTGGGTAGAAAGGCACATTCGAACCTTGGGATCTTGGTGGTAGCCACATTCTACATGATGACAAAGTCTAATGTTTACATGCTATGAAGGCCGCTGAAATAGAAAAACTCATGCTGATAGATTCGAGGCCAAGGAACTTTGAGTCCAAGTTGTAGAACGGGGCATCGTTTTCAATGGTGAAGTCATCAACATTCATCTCTTATTTTCTACCAAATAAACATATTTTTACTTCTGGCTTTTTGTATCGCTTTTGTATTTTTGTAATATTTTTTCTTGGGGGATGTTTTTCTATTGCTTCTTGTTTTGATGGAGGGTTATGTTCAGAAAGTAGGAGAAGAAGTATGCGGAAGAGGCTATGATTAGCATAAGGAGAAAATCAGATTTTAGCAGAGCAATATTTTATTATCTCTCTGGAGGAATGCAGATTGACAAAAACTGTGTTTTCATTTTTAGAATGACAGGCACAAAAACATCTTGAACAATTTTGTTTCCCATATTTTCAAAGTAGATAATATAAAAATAATTGGTAATATTTTCAAAATGTGAATGGCATGTTACTGTAAAAATTGTTTTTTAGTTATTTAAATTACATTGAATTGAGAAGTTACATAGAGACAGCAGGATATTTTTAACATGCTGCTGCAAATTTGAAGGGCTTTTTTTAAAACAAAAACATTTTTATAAAGCGCCATAGAGCTACAGTGAATTATTCTTAATTATATACATCCTGTTTACTTACCATATTTATTTTTAAATGGCCACAGTTTTCAGATATGAATACAAAATGGTAAAAAAAATAAAACGGTGCATCCAGATGTTAAGAGATGAGTGAACTATTCCCTGAGTGCAAGCCGCATATGTTTTGTAAGCCAATTAACTCTTCTGGGCCTCTGGAGGGTACCAATAAGAAGCCTTTTAAGAGTAATTTACTCAAAAAAAAGTCTGAAAGAATTAATATGCCTCAAAATGTATCTAAAAGAGCCCAGTAAACAATCATTTTAGCCCTCCGACCTAACGTATAGAATCTTGCCTAAACAGATTTTTATTCAATAAAACGGAAAGCAAATTCGTCATACACCTTGAGGATTTGCTTTTGATGAGATTCTAAAGTTTCTCTCACAGGAGTCTTCAGGGAATGCATAACAAATGTGAGACTGCACGATAACAGCAAAGAGAAAGCTGGTCTTGGAATCAGAAGGCTTGAATCCCACTTACTTTCCATATGACCTTGGGCAAGAGGCTGAAACATCTTGGAGCCTCAGTTTTCTTATCTGCAAAACAGGAATATTACCACCTGCCTTGCTGACCTTGTGAGTGGTTATAAAGATACAAATGAGTTGTGACTCTCTGGAAACAGTGTTTGTGATATAAAAATCTTTAGTTGGTGGTATTATAAATGCTGCTATAAGAAGATCACGCTTGCCAGCAGGATGGGGCCAAAAGAGCTCTCTGACTCTTTCTCCTAAGTTTCTGTGTATAAAGGGACTATTTAGAAAGCAAGGTACAGTACATGGCATGTATTTTTCATAGGAAATTTTTCAGGAATGCCTCTATGTTATAGCAAGGGATACTTGCATTTATTAGAATTCTATCAGCTCATTAAAATAATTATGGTTGATTTTAGGCCCACAGTATACAATATGAAGAATTCTGGGTACCTTTATTGTGATATCTGGGACGATCTCTTATCTTTTGTTTGAGATCAATACTATAATGCTGTTTCAACTCCAAATACAGATCTCTTTTGATCTAAATACTTCTACAGAGCAAGATGTCTGTTCTTCCTTTGTTTCAATTGCTATCTTTTATGCTTCTTCCCACCATTTAAATGGAAGCATTCCCCAGGATCCTCTATTCTTTTCGCTATAGAATCTTTCTTAATGCACTGCTCTTACATCAAGGCTTTTCTTATTATATATAAACTGAGGATTCCCATATCTCTATAGCCAAACCCCAACTTCTTATTTGAGGAACAGTCTTATATATTCTCATATACAAGTAAACATGTCTAATTGGATGTCCCATGTCTTCATAAGCATCGTATCTAAACCTGAGCAGACCACCTTCCCCTAGAAACCAAAATCTATTGCTGATTATCCTGTTTTCCCCAGTGGTACCACCATTCTTCTAGCTGTCATTGCTTAAAACCGCATACAGAGTTATTAGCTTTTACTTTTTATCTTTTATATTAACCATATCCAACCAGTAACCAAGTCTCACCACTTGTTATTTTTCAAAATGCCTTTTGGCATGCATCTTTGTCTTCCCATTGCAACTGACACCTTTAGGGAGCTCATATCACCTAAAAGTTCTGCATGCATTCATTCCATCTCACGTAATACCTCTGGGGAAAAAAATTCTAAGACACTGATGTCACCATATCACTCCTTGATTTGATGAGTTAAAATTAAAACCTTCAATTACACTTGAAGTCCCAAAAGCTACCCTAGGTTACAGAATGCAATTAGAAACTAATGAATATAACTAATATCCTGAACACGAATCAGGAGGTTTTTAGGATAGAACACATTAAAGTAATACAAATTAGTAGAAAACTGCAGTGCTATCCCAAATACAAAAACTACTTGCAATCTCCACGGCGAACATAAAATTAAAAAGCTTTTATAAACCCCACGCACCAGCCTTACTGTCTCTCGGGAATTAAAAGCGCACCTGTGCCCTTCTGGTAAGCACATGGACTCTGAGTTAGACGGACAAAGGTACATCAGTATTATATTACTTCTTTCTCTCTGTGGCGTGAGTTATAAGCTATGATTTAAATCTATTCTTTAAATATGCAAATCACATTTCATGCATAGATCCCTCATTGATCTTGCAAAGACCAGCTCTCAGCTACATTTTTAGCATGACATACAGAGAGAAATCTCAATTTTGCCAAGATAATCTTGTTTTATTGCATTTCTATGGTTTCCTCTTTGCAAATTGCTACCAGTGTCACCCTTTAATGAGTAGCGAGGTACAGGAATTCTAATTTTATTTGAGATTTTATTCATTTAGGGGGAAAAAGTTCCCTCTATTACTTTTCAGAAATAGAAAAACTATGTCTTATTTACATAATTGTAAACTGCTCATTTTCTTTTCTCCATTAGCAGAATATTGCTGCCTAATAAAGGGTATGATCTCAGGAAGAAAAAAGTGAACATACACTAATGAGTAGTATCAGAGCAACAAAGTTGGAAAACACTTATTTTTTTCACTTGTCTTACTTACCATACATCAACAGACTTCATTTTCTACATGAATTCTCTCCTCACAAAAATAGCATTTTCAAATTTTCCACCATACACACAGAATCCGGCATATGACCCCAATCATTTTAGAACCCATGGCCTCATATCTTTGCAGCTAAAGTTTAAGTATTAAGAAAACTACCATTTTCCCCTAAGATTTGCTGCATGCACCTGCTGAATTTTCTAATATAAATTCAGGGACAGGATTTAATAATATAAGTAGTTTAAGGATCTAAACATTTGCTTAGAAATAAATTGGACTTTTAAAACTGGATCTGAATTTGATATTCAGTTTTATATCATTATACCCTATGTTATCTAACCTAAATGTAACAAGTGGGTTTGACTTTCTGATTATTGCCATTTCTTATATTATCTAAAAAATTTTTTTGCTTTGCTTTAGTATTCACGACCACATGCACCTTTGACTTTGCAAGGCTTGTAATAAACTAAGACCTGTTTCAGATAAATCCTCAAAAACTTTTGTCACCCTGATTAAATCTTTTGTAATCATTTTATCGAGAAAATTATATTAATATATCCTGTCACCTCCTTGAAGGTAAGGAGTTCTTTTTGTACAACTCAATGGGCCTAGCATAGTATGCTGCACATTGTAGAACTAAATACATATATTGGGTAAAATTAGCAAACATGTTACTATCTAATGGTCTAATTGTTAGTCAGCTAAGAATAAACTGTATTGAGTCCTAAATAATAAATGGAATGAATGGGAAAATATCCTTATGACATTTACATATCATGTTGACCCATGTTGCTATGATGATTTTGTATTTCTTGTACTGGGCTCAGAATACTTCAGTACCACGAATAGCTAGGGTATTTTGTCAATGGTGATTATATTAGGTGAATGAATAAAGGTGACATAACTTTTAATGTTAACATTTCTATGTTGTTATGACATATACACATTAAATGTGACTACTAAAATATATACATATGCATATGTGTGTATATATACACTATTGGAATACATGTATATGCACATGTGTATGTACATGAGAGAGAGTGTGTGTGTGTGACAAAATTATGCTCAGGTCACCATTAAATTCTCTTTTGTAGATAGTCTGTATGTTACTGGTAACATAATATTCACAACAGAAACAAGACAGATGCCTTCAATTTATTGTTTTTTTCTTTTTTTTTTAATGTATTAACTGCGTAAAATGGCAATAGCCTATGGAAGATGAGTTCATCTTGGGGAATAAAAAAGAATCTTCAAGATATAAACACTCAATGGTCCATTTTTATGCTATAGAAAGGAGAGAAAATGATGGACTTAGGATATGAAGTTAACATTTCTAGTGACTATGAGTGAGCAGCAATAAAGTTTTTAATACACTAGAAATCACTAAGAAAGATAATTAGAAAAACAGGCAAGGTCAATTAATCAAAGAGGTCAGTTAAAGTAGGTGCTCATAAAATATGATACACATGTTAACTATCTTAATCGAAAAAATATAAATAATATTCATTTGACAAATTTTTTGATGTAGAACTGAGGTTTTTTATGTGAGTTAGGATCCTCTGATTGGCTCTCTGCAGAGCCTTGCTTGCATACATCCCACACATAAAATACACCCTCAAACCAGCTTCTAGATTGGTTGCTAGATTAAGTTTTGAGAACTGAAAACATTCATGAAGGAATCTGATTACAGAAGGCTCTTGGAATTAGTACCTATCTTTTAAGTTTGCTTGCCCATACCTGAGTAGAGAGCAATTTAAAATGACTTTATCAAGTATTTTCAAAGCAGTCAACAGAGTTTTTATAAAAATGGCAATTTTTTTAGCATGATTTCTTGGTTTACATAATATTTAACTGAAGTAAATAACTGCACCAGGTAAGTACAATTGGCATATACAAAATGTTTAAGAGAATAAGCACAATTGACTAGAATATAACGCAAGATCTCAAACGTTGAGAACAGCAGTACCAGGGTGTACTCTAGGATAGCCTACTAGCTGCCAGCAGTCAGAGAGTCTGGACCCTTAGTCAACATTTTATATTCAGTGAGATGCAAGCATTGATTTCTCAAGGAACTTGGTTACGAGGAGGTGGGTTAAGAGAACTCCTACCATAAAGGTGAGAGAATGGCAGAGAGCCCAACAAGAAATACATCCTTTATGAACCCCTTACTCAGATCATTTTCAGCTCTTAACACATTTAGATATTTTGAGTTGGGCATTTTGTAAGACAGATATCTTTCTAAAATGTGCCACTCATGTAAGGATTAAGATGCCACTGATACTGGAGCTCATCAAATCTTACAAAATCTATTCCTCTGTCAAAAATATGTTGTTCACCCAGAAATAATTTATGGTGTTCATGAACACATACCAAATTCAAGTAAGTAAAAGCAACACATACACGCAAAGTATTTGTTTAACAAACTTCCCCTCAAGAATGAAAGAAGAAAATAAGAGTTTGTTGTTAGCTTTGCACACAATTAGAGAGAAGATCATTAGAGGCAGAAAGTGGTTTATTGTTAGGCCTCATTGTTCTCAGTCCATAAATGAAACCATTTTGTTCCTAATGACCATAATCCCCTCCTTAATCTTGACAATGCTAAATTACAGTTGGATATCTAATGATCTCACTCTTTCCCTTAGTTTATTAAAGCATAAAAAGATTAAGCAAATACTAAGTGATCTGACAATAGTTAAAGAAGGACTATATCATAATTTTACTGACTAAACTCTGTGGTAATTAGCAACACTGGCATTTGTCACTACAGTCTAATTGAAAATCTTGAAATGTTGAAAACTGATATTTTCAGAAATCAACAACTAACAATTAGGGTAACAGCATACCCCAAACAAATTAAATACCATCATACTTTATATTTAGTAAGAGTCTAATTTGGTCAGGAAATGGTTGCTTTTCATGAATACATGCTACCCCACTTGATATTCAAGATTTATCTATCCTTGTGGTTTACGTTTAATTTTAAGTTAAAAAAGATAACAGAGTTAACAATAATTTTCTCTACTTTGAGCTAGACCCACCCTTCCGTTTTTTGAACCAAAACCCAAAACTCAGAAATATACAACTGCTGCTGCTTGAAATATTAATGCTGAAATGCTTCCGTCCATTCATATTTGACCCTATAGATCAAACAACTAAACCAAGAAGAGTTGAGAGTTGACTTAAAGTTGTGTTTCGTAAGTACTACGACACTACTAATTTAATTCAGTAGAAATACAAGTTTTACTACATCATAGAGAATGTTTATTAAATATCAATTACCATATATGTTTTAGTAATTGGAAAATATAAGGCAAAAAAAGGAGACAGGCAGTAGGAAAGGTATCAAAAATGATATTTTAACTTGACTTTTATTCAGTGATATTCGCAGAAATATATAATCAAATAATCAGAAAATAAATGAGAACTTAACAGTGTTTGAATTAAATAATCAAGCCATGGTGACTATAACAGTATAGAATGATTTACCATTTTCTACTCAAAAAAGTAGTAGGGGCTAAAACAATCCAAAAATTCTATGCTGGCAGGGTGCGGTGGCTCACGCCTGTAATCCTAGCTCTCTGGGAGGCCGAGGCGGGTGGATCGCTCAAGGTCAGGAGTTTGAGACCAGCCTGAGCAAGAGCGAGACCCCATCTCTACTAAAAAAAAAAATAGAAAGAAATTATCTGGACAACTAAAAATATATATATAGAAAAGATTAGCCGGGCATGGTGGTGCATGCCAGTAGTCCCAGCTACTCGGGACGCTGAGGCAGGAGGATGGCTTGAGCCCAGGAGTTTGAGGTTGCTGTGAGCTAGGCTGACGCCACGGCACTCTAGCCAGGGCAACAGAGTCAGACTCTGTCTCAAAAAAAAAAAAAAAAAAATTGTATGCTGATATAAGTCAATATGAAACACTCCTATTTGAGAAGATAAGAAAAACACTATTAATGGGCTGAAATTTAGGGAAGGAGAGTTGGAAGTGGATCCACAACCAGCAAGATGACATTATATTATTTTAATAATTTTAATATCTAGAAATTAGAGTAAAAATTGGAATCATATGTATAATGGTAAAATTTCATCATTTAAAATTGTAAACCTTATAAAAATAAGAAAATTTGCTTTTGACTCAGAACTAAGGAAAACTTAAGGATAAGAGCGAAACTAAAATCCTTTTGCACTTTAGGACAAAACAAAAACAAAATCCACAAAACAAACTATAATCTCCAGACAATTCTCTCAGAATTCAAAGGTCACATTATATTAGCATTGAGCTTTAGCTTAAGCATGTAAATGAATGAAGACTCATTATATGACCTTCAGACCTTCCTTTAAAAAATTATAACACATTATAGGGCCGGGTGCAGTGGCTCACGTCTGTAATCCTAACACTTTAGGAGGCTGAGATAGGAGGACTGCTTGAGGCCAGGAGTTACAGACCAGCCTGGGCAACATAGAAAGACCCTGTATCTACAAAAAAAATTAGTTGGGCGTGGTAGCATGTGCCTATAGTCCCAGCTACTCAGGAGGCTGAGGCAGGAAAATCTCTTAAACTCAGGAGTTCAAGGCTGCAGTGAGCTACGATCACGCCACTGCACATTCCACAACCTAGGTGACAGAGAGAGAACCTGTTTCTTAAAAAAAAAAAAAAAATTATACTACATGATTCCTATTTAATATGTATTTTCATCATTAAAAATCAATTTAATTTCTGTATATGGGTTAATTTACTTTGGTCAGAAATATTTTGTCATTCAAGAACACGTTTTTCTATTCAGTAATCTAGATTTTCCTTTTATTCTTTAAATATTGAAATAAATAGCAAAATGAAGGAACAAGCCTGAATGTGGTTGAGATGCCTCTCAAATATGATGTTTGCTTCAGCGTAATACAATGGAGTTCAGTACAGAAATGCAATTAACACTTCGGATACTGTTGGAATAACTTTATCTAAATATAAATCTTTGGTATAAAACCCAATTCAGTTTTCATCTATGTTAAAAAACAAACAAAGCACTTTTAGACGACCCAGACATTTAATATCAATCATTTGTATACTTTATAGAATCAGTTCATTTGAATCTAAAAACAGCCTCAGAACAAAATAAAAAAAGAGCAAAATCATTTTGTACAATTGTGAGAAAAGTATAATATTATTACTTTGGACAAAATTTTGAGCAAGATATTCCAGCAGCTAACATAAATTAATCCCTTTATTTTTAAACAAAAGGGATAATTTTTAGCTACTTCTCTGTGAAATAAAATTTTTTTTGTGTACAGCAGAGTTACTTCTAAGGAGATGTATTAGGAAAAAAAAAAGTTTTGGCTAATAAATTACTTATCAACTAAGGCTCTCAGAGCTTCTATGGAAACAAACCTCAACACCTGTGGAAACAGTATTTTTAATTGAGCTAGATACTGTGAAGGTTTGGAAAATTATGTATCATCTTTATTTAGCTGCAAGACCAAACATACATGTATATTGTTCATAAGTTATTCTTTATGTTTACCCAAACTCAGCATAAGGAATAAAAGAAATGTATATATCAGGCTGAACCACACAAAATTATTATTTTATAATTCAAAAATGGTGTAGAGTATCGGCAATTACACGTGGTTTGACCTAATACAATATGTTTTCGCTTCGACCATGCCATATGGCTGAAAACTTCAAATCAATTCACTGTGCGTATCCTCTAAGAACATTTTAGGCACTAGAAATGGCAGTAACATTTGTAATGGATGTATTTTTTAGAGAGAAATAAGACTTCAGTCAAGTACCTATTTCAACTTAAATTAGGCCATTTCCTTTTTTTTTTTTTTAGACGGAAAACAGAAATTGAACTAAAGATGAGATAGGCAAATGCTCATCTGAGTCCTACAAACCAAATGTAAGAAAAAAAAGATTAAAAAATCCACTGAACTGTTTTTAACAGTATTTGCTCCTGCTATATAAATAGATTGTACAGTAAAGCTATTTATAATGACTAATCCCTCTCTCTCTTTCTCTCTCTCTCTCTCTATATATATATTTCAGGGTTGTTACATGTACTAATTATTATTTACCTGGAAACCAAGGACAGTGAACAATTTTTTTTCTTTTTTACATTTCCATAGATTAATTACAACACACACACAAAAATATATTTTAAGCAGCCTTTAGACAATATAAGGAAAAAAGTGCTTTTATAGGAACTGTTTGCAACAGGGGAAGCTCTATGGTGATGGCAAATGAGCTAAGTCCGAGGCCATAAGCCACAAAGTGAAGTTTTGAAACATTCAGAAAATGGCACAGCGGGTTAGGACATCTACCTCTCTGTGACCATGCCAACAGTGCTGCGGAGTGCTTCCCAGCAACCGTCTACTCCCACATCACATTCTCTGCTCTCACCTCGAACCCAATGCACCATGGACTCTCCAGCCCGACCCTCCACCCTCCTATCTCATTGCACTGTAACTGTGCTATCAGGCTGGCAGATGGTGGAACAGAAGTGTTAACCAGTAAATCTACATCTTCAAGTTGTTGCTCTCTTTGCTCTCCTCAAGACCTAAGTTAAATAATGAGGTTAAAGGTCATCTTAGAATTACTTTTTTTCCTTCTCAAATTTGTAAACACTGATGAGATCACACTGAAAAAGAGGCCATGTCAGAATGAAACTTATGTGCATTCCGAAGTTTTAAAAACGGAACTTTCACAAAAGTGGCAGAATCCTAGGAGTCAGGCCTGAACTGAACTACATGCGACAAAGGATAGCCAAGGAAATAACGTTGTGACAGGACGTAGGGTACATCTGGGAAGGAGGAAAATGAATTATGTAACAAATTCAGCTTGACAATAAATACAGGTGTAATTTTCTGCTCCCAGTGTTTATTCTGTAAACAATCTCAAAATATAAACTGTCCCCTCTTCCTATCATGAAAGGAAAATATTCTGAAGAATTTACTGAATCACTGCTAAGATTTTGCATGTCTGTTGAGAGGCTTATTTTCAGTTTTAACTTGTCCTTGCCAATCTTCTAAGTGATCTATAATTCTCAATGATGAGTATTTTGCAGATGGTAAATCATTCTGACATCTATAAAAGATATTCAGTTGGTGAGTAAGATGAAAAATGATGGCACAGAAATATAAAAAGTCTATCTTGGGATAACAATAAGGCTCCAACTGTGGGTAAGCATATAACTTCACCAAGGTAGTTTCTCCTTAGAGCTCTACTCCCATTTATGTATTATTGCTATTCCCGAAGAAAAGAACATATAAAGCTAGTATATGTATATTTAGTCATATTTATTCAATGGGTTTCATTATAATTTTAGCTGTGAATTCTTACGAATAAAAATGTGGCTCTAAGATGTGACTTTTAAAAATGACAACAGGACTTAAAGACCTATCGGATATGGGTACATTTTTCTTTTTTTATCGTTACTTCTCAAACATTCTAAAGTATCATGGAAGAAAACCTATTTACCTTCTTATATTTACATTTTTCCCCAAACAACATCAAAAATAACCTCAACACTTACTTCAAAGAGTCGACAAGCAAACTGTTTATACTTAATTTTCTCATATAATGTCCTATGAGAAAAATAGTCAAGTAATGTATATATGTTTATGTATGCTTATTGTCTATCATAAAAATCACCAAAATATTAAAATATACCATAGAGTTTTAAAATTTTACTATTGAAATAATTATATTCCTTTCTCCATGACTGATGATTTTCAGAAGAACCTGTTAAGCATAGGAAACGTTTTTCATGCACAACTTTGCTTACACCAGTCTGCTGATTTCATATGCACAAAACGTATTGTTTTAAATATGAGTTACATTACTCAGAGATAAGAAATTTATTGTTAGAATATATACAATTGGCCCTCTGTACCCATGGATTCTGCATCCATGGATTCAACCAACTTCAGATTGAAAATATTACAAAAACAATGAAAATAAAAATACAATAAATATAAATAAAAACAACCATTTATATAGCATTTACATAGTATTAGATATTATTATAAGTAACTTAGAGATGATTTAAAGTATACGGGAGGATGTGTGTAGGTTATATGCAAATACCATGCTGTTTTATATCAGGAACTTGAGCATCTGCAGATTTTGGTATCAATGGGTGTTCCTGGACCCAATCCCCTAAGTATACTGAAGGACAATTGTATTTGGTTTGATTTTTTTCTTTTATTGGTAGGCAGTATTTAATTTTTTTTGCTTGTTCAAGATGCTAATAAAACCAGTGGAATAAAATACATATCTCAACAACTGAGATCATTCATATAACTTAATACATGTGCATTTTATAACGTTAGCTTTAAGAACCAGCTCAAATATCATCTCACATAAAAAACCTGTCCTAATTCCTCAAAAGAGAAATTAGGAGTTCTGCCCTTTGCATTTCTAGAGCATGTGTCATCTCTAATTTTTTGGAAATGCTAAATTTCTTTTTCTAAAAAATTGTGCACTGCTGTTGAATTAAAAAAAAAGTATGAAGGAACACTCATGTGAAATTGTGAGCAAATATTTGATTAGCTGGAGAAAGAATAAAATGATGAGAAAAAATTTCCCTCACTCAGGGTGGGGACAGAACAGTGGCTTTCTGAAAATGGGGGGGGGGGTCTGGTAGCAGTGGTGGAGTGGAGTCAGCAGAACATAGCAACTGCCAGCAGCACAGTTTTGGAGTGTTATCATGAGGGTGGCAGGGTAAATATCCACAAGAAACCAGGGAATGGAGGCACAGTTTCTTCTTTTCTCATTGCAGCAGGCAAGCTTCTAAAGCAGAGGGCCATAGGAATTAAGTAGGAGTTGGAGCTTGTTATGACAGTGACTTAAACTATTTATCTTTTCTGTGTGGCCTGAGGAAACAAGATGAATTTGAAGAGAGGTGAAACAATCTCACAGTTTTTAATGTGGCCTTGACCCTCTGTACTGATAAGCATAAGAGCGGCACAGGGAAGGTGACCATGATGGGCATAAGCTCTTTTTTTTTTTTTTTTTTACTGTAGTTGGAAAGAACTTCATCCAATATATTTCTCCTTTTATTTGATTTCTGTCTTTCTTAGCTTCTTTAACCCATACTAATGTTTTTTTGTGTTAAACTGATTAATATTATTAAACTCAATTCCACACATACGTACTAAGTATTTACTATGTGAGAGAAATACTATGTTAGGTAAGGCAGAAGTTGCTGTTCTATATCTCCCGACTTCTCTCCTTCCTGAATTTAGACTCTAATACAGTGGTTGAGATGAAGCAGGCAAACATATAAATTAAGGCAGAAAATCATGAGTGCCACGAGAGAATTACAAGAAAAGTGCTTGACCGTTCAAAGGAAAATACCATTGCCCCAAGTGGAGGCGTTGCCACTGAAGAGATAGCATTTGAGATAGGGCTCAAAGGATGGGTGTATTTTATCTGTAACATGTAATTCTGTTAGGAGCACACAAATGTTACAGTCTGATTTGTCTTTCATATTCATCCCCTATTTCTCTGAACAAACATTTACTGCTTTCTTAAGAAAACGTGTAGCATGAGCTAACAATTTTTATGCCACTCCTCAGTATAATTAAGAAGTATCTTTAACAGTCAACAATATTTTAAAAGATATTTCCCAAACAAGATACACTAATTGAGGCCTCAACAGTATCTGTATTTCTTGCTAAGAAACACTATACGCTAACATGTCTCAAGTAAATCTACCAGTCCTTGTACTGATAGAACAGCTGTTAGTTTAAAATTCTTTTGACAGATGAATCCAGTGAATAAGTCTCTGACACTACCAGAAAGGGCTTAATTGCTATACGAGTAAAGGAAAGTAGTATAATTTTGACCTTAAGACTTGATTGTTGAACTTCCTGGATCAGTTTCGCACTTGTATCTCCAGGAACAAAACATATTCAAGTGTGTGAGCTATAAACTATAATTTTTCCTCACTGCCAAAAGTATATATGTGTTTTATATATGAACCATATGTATATATGCATATTGTGTCTATATGGGGAAATATATTTTTCCCCACTACTGGAATGTAATCGACTTAGGCAGCAGAGGGTAGCAGCTGTTTAATAGCACAAACAAGCTGCTAAACCCTCTATTATTTATCTAAGAGACTTTAATATAAAGTACGGGAGTTCACACACAACCTTTCAGTCCCTTTGCTATACAATCTCATGGCTAAAAGGGCATATGAAGGCCTATTGGATAAATGACAGAAAAGTCAGTGGAGGATTTATCTCCTTAGCTTTCATCTTCAATAATGACATGGTGGATGGTGAGCAAAGAACTTAACTCCCATTTCTCGTTTCCACAGACAGTGATATGATTCACTTCACAGAGCTACCCATGGTTAGAACTAGAAATTAACAGTTTTTGAAACAACTGGAACCTATTTCTCTCTTAGTGTACATGAATGATTCATATCACTGTTACTAACAGTTGAATTCTTGCATGACTAGAAAGAAAAATCTCCTCAATGTGGAATGTTGACCCAACTTAGCAAAAGGCCTCTAAAGCAATTAATTACTGAGATTCAATGAAAGAAAACTACCTAATATCCAAGAAAACTGTATTAGAAGGATCCTGAGAGGAAGACCAATAGGCCACTGTCTCTCAGAAGGAGACAGATTTGATGAGTTCATTATATTTCCTTTATGCATGTTGTTATTAAAAACCAAATAAAACCTAAACCTATTCATCTAGATTGCATGCTATATAAAAATTGAATACCAGGGGATTTTTTTCTTAAGCAAGATTATAGGAGACTAAACCAACTCCATCATTTTCATTACTGGAATTTCTAAAATTTGACCAAGTTAAGCATTTCTTATCTAAACAGTGCTTATTATTGTAGGAAAAAACCTGAATAACTCAAGAGAAACAGAAACCCAATACTCAAGTTTATAAAAGACAAATTTCAAAATTTAGGATCAATTTTTTTAAAGAAAAGTTTCTAGGAAAATTCTAAATGTGAAGACATTGCAACTTTTATAACACTACACACAAGCACATAAAATGAATACTTTTTGTTCTCACTTTTCAGTGAAAACATATTATATTCAAATTCTACAATTTATGTAGTTTGGTCTATGGAATGTCAGAATAGAAGATTGATCTTTAAGTTATCAAGTAGCAGAGATTTGATTCTATGCCCCACCATTAGCTACTGCCTAGTATATGGATGTTAGATGGTTTTATGACTCCATTTTTCTGCACATGCAATCCCTGCCCTTATACTCCCTTCCTTTTTACTGAGCAATCTCCTACTCATCCTCCAAGATCAAGATCAAAGCCAGCTGCTCAGTAAAGCTTTCCTGGACTTCAACAGGCACAGTCGGTTGCTATGTCTACTGTACTCCATAGCACCGAGGTTAATATTGGTATGAGTTACCAAGCTGTACTATAATTTACTTGCTTAGATATCTGTTTACCTTACAACACTGTGGGATTCTGGATGGCAGTACTATTTATCTTTGCATCCTCGAAGTATCTGATATATAGTAGATGTTTAATAACTGTTTATTGAATAAATTAGTGAAAGTGAAAACACAACCACTTTAACAAAATGATTCTCTATGGTAAATCAAGAGTATATTTGCATATTGCTTAAGTACATTCAGCCCTTTACTAATATTTAATATAATTACGAGTTATTGGAAACATTTTTAAAAGATGCAAACCAATATTTGGTGCATCTTAGCATGTGATAAAGCAAAGCAAAACTCTAAAACATGACATATAATAGTATTTAGATAGCTTGGTAACTAACAGCAATTTGATAGGAAATGAAAGAACTGCCTTAGCTGTTAGTCTTGATGATATTAACACCATAATGCCAGGTAGTGTGCATATTTTAACATTTCAATGAAAATGCATTTCTTAATCTTGGGAATCAGTGAAAATGGAAGCATTCTTAAGAGATTATGATGAATAGCATAGAAAGGGAAAGAAACAAGAAGGAAAAAAATCTTTTCTCCTTTGGTTTGGAAAATCTAAATGTGATCCATATTTTCAACTGAAGTTAGAGCCTGAAATATGTCTATTATGTTATTATTTTAACACATTTTCATCTCCTATCTTAGTAATTAGTCTCAGGTTTCCTTGTTAAAGTTCATATGCTCCAACAAGAAAAACATGTGCAATTCCTTTATCCATAATGATGTAATTTCTTTAGAGAACAGAACATTGATCTATTATCAAAATTTAATGTGAATTTGACATTTAACAAAATTCCAAGTACCACCAACCCAAACTGCATTTGCTACACATTCCAACCATACCTTTCATAGGCACAAAATTAAGCCATAATAATAGCTATATAATGGTACAAATACCCAAACGTTCCTTTCAACTATTTAACCAATGTCTTCTTATTTACAAATTTAAAAAGCTAGGTAACATAATAAATCACAGATGTTCCTGAGTATGCAAAAAGCAAAGCACTTTTCATGCAGATTGTATCATTTAATTTTAGCAACACCCTCAATGAAGCAAATTTGACAATTACAGTTATTTTACAGGAGGAGACTAATGTCATGAGAAGTTATAAACATGCCTAATATCACAAAACTAGTTACTCGCAGAGGAAGGACTCAAAGTCATGTGCTTCTATGATTCTAAATCCTGTGAATTACCCCACCTACCCAACACTGCTTTCATCTTTAATAACTACAATCTGAAAAAAACCAAACCCAGGATTCATTTTATTTAATACCATATTTAATACAACATAGTTTTTTTTTTTTTAAGTGACAAAGGGAAAAAACGAATCTTGATTGAGGCCACCTTAAAATTAATATAACAAAAATAAACCTAAGCTATCTAAGCAAGGCAAAACCACAATCAGGCATCCCTAACCATGCAGCTGATGATTTAGGTAAAAAGACAAACCAAAGGTTCTAACATATCTTTTTTTCAAATAACCCACAAAATGGAGACCGAAAATCATTACTTACTTTTACATGCCCTGAAATACATACTGACAACATACACTTCACATATTCATTAAATAACTGTCTCACTGCCCACTCATTTTCTGACAGTTTTACATACTCCTAATGATATTTCACAGTGTTAATTCAAGTGGCACTTTAGATGCTGAAGGGGTATTTTTTATTCATTGGAAGACAGAATAAAGAAGAGTATACTATGTTATCTCAAATCACATTAATAATGCCTAAAGATTTTAAAACTAAAATTTTTCCTTCCCTGGAAAGGTGGATCCCAAGACACTACTAAAATACATATTGAAATGGTCTCAGGTTTTCTTTTCTTTCCCTGTTATCAGACATGTAGGTTGACTGATGATCCTTTAGGACAATTGTTCTATTTATTTATGGGTCTCTGTTTTGTTATTTTTTTGAAGTTAAATTTACTATCCCTGTACACAGGGCAAGTTTTCAGAATTTCAGATGTAATTAGCTAGCAAACCAACACAGTTTACAAAGTGAGGAGCTTCAAACCCAAGACGGTTTAGGCAATAGTACACAATATGCAAGATGACACTACTCATTTACAAAGCATTAGACTGCAGAGCAGCTCTCTAGTATGCTGAATAAAGACTCAGAGGTAAGACCAAAGAAGAGAAGGGTTCTGCATATTCTGGTGTGGAGTCAGGGGAAGTGTACACAGGGGTGGAACTCATGTTCTGAGCGTACAGTGTGGCAGAGTGGTGGGATATAGGCGTCAGGAAAGAAAAATCAGTTGTGAGATGGTGATCCCAACTGTAAGGAAGCACGCAAAAATCGTACTCCAATGGCCAGAATGACCCCAGGCTGGCCAGCATCTTAATTCCTTGTTTGCAAAGTGTTTTCACTTTGGTCTGCTAAAGGGTTCACCTCCTTTTCTCCACCTCCCACCCACACCAACCTATGACTATGCCTCTGATTCTACGATGGAAACTAAAGGGGAAATACAATTATTATGGTTTTTTGGTTTTGTTTTATTTTGGGGTAGGGGGTACACATCTGTTCTATAAGGTGAGAAAAACAACTATTGAGACATCTCTTTTACTAAAAATAGGTAGAACATTACCCATACCCTCACCTCATCTTATACAACTCAAAAAACACTGAAAACATTTCTTTACAAATGGGGGTAGAGGGAGGTCAATATCTTAATTAAATAGATATGTTCTATTTGTCCAAATAAGGCAAAATGAGTTTAAACAAAATAAAATTACACTAAAGACTGCATAAGTTTGTAGATTCGCTCTTTATGTTGATCTACTTTATGTGTGATTTTAATCTCTCTACCCCATGGGCCTATTTTAGCAAAACAATATTTCAGTTTGTCAAAGATAAAGTGCACTGTGCATTGATTTCACTGTCTTGTCCATTTCCTTTGCCAACAGGGACAGAACAAAATTTTAAGATAAGAGTGCTTCATAACAAGTCCAGCCCAAAGTAGCTCCTAGCCTCATCAGAGTTTAATGAGACATTCAATCTAAGAAATAAATTAAATGACATTTTGGGATCATGCTTAATGAAGCGGGTATCTACAGAAGCTCTAGATTGCAATAGTGTTCTTATAATCTGTGGAGAATAGGGCAGCAGAATGTCATTAATCATTTGGGACAAAATGGCACTCTGTGGAATAGAAACTGTTGAACCTCAGTAGCTCCCGGTCTTAACCACGGCCCAGAACTGGTTTCTTGTTATGTCAGTACCATAAAATAATTTCTATGTGTGTATGTTAATTCCATAAGTCAGTGTCTCATCATTATCATAACCACATAAAAACAGTGTTTGTGAAATTCCAGAATGAACAAAGCCAGAGAAAATACAATGCTGAAAAAACGAAGTAGAAAATAAAATTTTAAATGGGAAATTTTCCTACAACAGAAATGAAACCAAGTGTGGCATGTCTAAAAAAACCACCAAGAGCTACACTAATTAAGAAGAGACTTCTGTTAAAATCATTAAAGGGAAAATGATAAATGGTCCTAAGAACAGAATGCAGTTAGTATATATCAGCTCTGATAGACTCAATTAGCATCTATGATTCCAAATCAACAAGTATTTCACTTAAAAATTAAGTGAGAATAAGTTTAAAGTGCATTACTATTTGCAAATACAAATATATCAAATCATAGTTAAAATTCTTCATAGGATTTTTGAAAATTATAATCATGTAACTATAATTAAAATAAACAAAGTAGTGAAACATTTGCAGCAAATATGTGTTATATAAAGAACTGAAACAACATAAAGAGCAAAATATTGTTCTCAGTCAATAAACGGACAAAGGACATATGGATTCAATTCACAAAAGAAGTGATAAAGTTAATTAAAAAATGGGAAAATATTGTTTTTTCCCTCAGAGTCATAGGAATTCAAATCACAGCAAAAAAGGTTATCACTGTATATTTATTGGCACAATTTTTAAAAATGTCTCATTTCTATTTTTACATTTCATTGAATTTGTGCATTCGTTTGTTTTTATGACCAGCTGTCTCAATCTCTCTTTGGAAGTCAGAGTTACATAAACAAAATAGATAAAAACCACTGTTTTTGAGGCTGTGATGAAACTCATATACTTATTTATTGCTGATGATTGTGTACATTGATACAATCTTTCTGGAAAACGATTTTTCTGGAAAATGTAAGAGCACAAAAATGTTTACAGATCTTGGCATATCTAATGAAATAATCAAATCAAGGAAGGAGACACATAATTAAAGACAGAAATTATAAAGTTATTTTTAATAGTGAAAGAGGTTTGAGGTCTTTGTGCTCTATAGCAGGAGATTGATTTGATGAAATTTGGCATATCAGTTTGAGTCAGGATTATATAATAAGAAATAATTATGAAGAAAACATAGCAACACAGGCACAGTATCATGCTTTAAAAATATTAAGCATAATAAATGCAAATAAAGACCATATGATTCTGTAAACATTATCTCTGGACAGAGACTGGGAAAGAAAAATCCTTAAAATGATGACAAAAAGAATTGATCGCTGTGTTACATTATTGGAACAGGGATATTAAAAACATTCTTTCATTGCCTTAATGTTTAAAAAAATAAATATGATAAAAATTAAAATAATGCAAAGGCTTACATAATAGTCCACTTAATTCTGGGCCAACAGAATGAGCATCCTACTCAAAAGATATTTTTTGTAAGAACATTTGTTAGAATATTTTATTATCTTGAAACACCCAGAAATTCTATACATTCCTCCCTAAATATATATTGCCACGGAAAAGAGACTATTCTGCACTTTAAATTTATATAGGATTTTGTCAATCATTCCCTTTTGGCAAAAGTGGCTAACAGAGAGAAGTATTCCTTATCTAATAGCAACTAATGCATTAATTAGATCCAAACTAATCTCAAAACAGACTGAAACAAATTAAACAAATTAAATTCTATTTTGAAGTAAAATTTATTCTTACAATCTGAATTGCAGAACTGGTTGACTCCTTCAGAGTTAATCTGCCTTCAGGCAGGTGAATATATAATCAACAAGGATAAATGGGTTTCTATTCTCTTCCTGAGTTCAATTAAGTTTTTTAAAAAAGGGACCATGTCTTGTTTACTATTATATTCTTACCACCTATTACAGTGTTGGTCACACAGTAAGTTCTAGATGGATGGATGGATTTAAAAAATATTTACAGAGAAAAATACTAGAACTTTTTCAGGTCCATGATGTTTCATTCTTGTGGCAAAGTTCTTCCTTTTACAAAATAAAACAGAAATTTCAGTAGGAAAATCATCACTGCCCACCGCTTAGCCCTCTGTATATATGGATCAAGACTGATAAACAACACTTAATGAAAATATTATTTTTTTGTGTAGTTCCTTAAAGTTTATTAATCAAATACTGGGCAGGAGCTAACACAAATCTTACTATCTTGATTTGAAACACGAAAAAAAGCAGGGGTCAAATTTTGACTCTGACACTTCCTAGCTCTGTAACTTTGGGCATGTCACTTAAGTGCTTGGTGCCTCAGTATTTCCACATGTAAAATGGGATAGTTCTTACCTCAAAAGGTTGTTGTAAGGATTAAATAAATGAACTCATATAAAGTGCTAGAACACAGTCTGACATATAACATGAGCTCAACAAATGTGAGCTATCATCATCACCATTCTCATTATCATTATTAGAAACTTCCCATAGACAATCTTAAAGAGTTGACCAAAAAATGCTTGCTGAATGAATAGCTTTCAATCTAAATTGGGTTTATACTATTAATATGTTTAATATGTTAAAGCATTTGAATTGAACTCTGTAGACATTGTCATATGGTATCTATACTATGACTGATAATGTTTTTTATTATATTGAAAAAGTACTTTTTTTACAACTGGTTAGATAAAACATGTAAATACCGGGTTCGGCTCTTAATTTAGGCAAAAACACCAATGAAGATACTGCTAGAATGATAAAGGATTGGTTAAGAGCAGTGCCAAATTTCAATGTGATGGGCCAGGCGCAGTGGCTCACGCCTGTAATCCTAGCACTCTGGGAGGCCGAGGCGGGTGGATCGCTCAAGGTCAGGAGTTCGAGACCAGCCTGAGCAAGAGCGAGACCCCGTCTTTCCTAAACATAGAAAAAAATTAGCTAGGCAACTAAAAATAGAAATGAAAAAATTAGCTGGGCGTGGTGGCACACACCTGTAGTCCCAGCTACTCGGGAGGCTGAGGCAGTAGGATTGCTCGAGCCCAGGAGTGTGAGGTTGCTGTGAGCTAGGCTGACGCCACGGCACTCACTCTAGCCCGGGCACAAAGAGTGAGACTCTGTCTCAAAAAAAAAAAAAAAAAATTTCAATGTGATGACAGTAGATACAATTCCTTGTCCAAAGACACTGGCAATGGCAAATACCAAGAGGCAATGGGGGAGATAATAGGAGGTCACTAGGAGACATTGTGATTACAATGAGGGAGATGCCATAAACCAAAATCCAGAGCATGTTTTGAAAACATAGTCAAGGTAATTGGTAATAGAGTCATACGAACAGGATCACAGGCCATTAAAATAATTCTGCCAAATGATATAAATTCCTGGCAAGGATGCTTTTAATGCGTCACAAGTATACATGCCTGGATGTTCCTGATCCATAGCATCCTAAAAGCATTGCATGACCCTTCACAGGTATAATCATCTTGATTTTTTTTTTTTTGTCAAACATACTACCTTAAAGTCTCTAATTTAAAAAAAAAAAGTGTTTTAGCATAATCTCAGCAGAGGTTAAGATGGGTCAAATACAAATGAATATGCTTAATCACTCAGCATCACGATATTACTAAGATGTATGGATATTACACATTAGCTATCTCATGATAGGCTTTATGCATGCCTCTATACATTTTTTCACGTATGATCCAAGTCTTTCAATGTGCTCGTTAAGAAGAGATTTTATGGCACAAGTATCCACTTTCCCTACTAAACTCCATAATGAGTGTGAAACAGTATTTTAGGACCCCATGATAAGTATATTCACAATCATTCCAATATTTAAATAGGTTGGTCTTTTTACAACATGTCGTTTTCAGAAGCAGCCTGGAAGAGGCGGAGTTGAAGAATGCTGATAAAAAGGTGTATGCTTTTATTATACTTGGTCTGGCTCTTTTAAAAGTAGATAACCTTTAAAAAGTACTTAAGTCAAGAAAGGAAATAAGGGACCATATATTCATATTACTTCATGGCTGAAAAAGTTTCAGATAATTCAAGGATAAGAGGATGAACGTACAGTCCATAGAAAGCAGAGTAAAAGGCAAAGCATTAAGTTGCTATTAATATCCACATGGTTTCAAGAAGTCTCCCTTCAGCACCCTGCCACCAAGACCTGGTTCAAATCAGAACTGAAAACAGCAGTTGCTATATGCAAAGGTTTCAGCTTCAATGATGAGAAGCCTAATATTTCACAAGAACTGGAACATTCTGGGAGATAAAGAAATAAGGCAAAATAGACATTGCTTCAATAAAGGGGCAAGGAGCATGATGTAAAGGAAGAAATATCTCTGGAGCAAGCTTTCCATAAATGCTTGCTTGGGTGACTGGACTGTAGAATTATGCCTTTGGCAAATATTCATATATACATACACACATATACACATACATAGACACATGTATGTATGTATGCATGTATATGTCTATTCCATGCATATATATGGAATAAAAGCAATTTAAATCACATATCATGATAAAACAGTTATTTTTATAAGCCATGTATTATCAATTTTTATGCTCAGAGAAAGATATATATACACATATGCTAATTTAATCCTCAAAAAAACCACCTTATGGGACGATAACTTAGATTGAGGGTGGCTGACTATTATAAGGGGAAATTGTAAAAAATAGGATAAGGAAAAAACTCAGCACTGCCTTCCTTCCCTCTGAAACATGCCTTACCTTATGGCTGGGCTCTTTTCCTCCCACCTGCTACCTGCCCTGACCTCATCCTCTCAAGGTACTTCATTCCCTGCTTGTTAATTCTTTTTTTCTACATTCACTTCCTCTCACCTTTAATCAAGTTTGGCCACAACTCACATGTCAACCTAATACATTTGAAATATAAAAGATATCTCCTGCTTTCCTTTCTTAACAGAGTATAATGCTGTCAAAGTGTTAGGGGATTTGTGAGCTGTCAGGGATGGAAATATCAAATGAATGTGTTGGGAAATCACTGTAACTTTATGATAACGGAGGGCCACATTGCTTAAACTATGTAGGTGAAGTTCAATATACTTGATTAAACCCATCAAGTACTGACTTGTCTATACTCAGCACTGCACTAACAGATAAAAATGTGGTAGCTGGTATGAACTGTTCGCTTGAAGACCTTATAATTTTAATGGAATAAAAGATTAGAATTAACAATATACTTAGGGCATTGTTGATGATTCTGTAAACTCATGATGATCTTTTACATAAGAGTAAACTTTTATAAATTATAAATGCAAATACATTAAGTACAAATTAAAATACATTTGTGTCTATATATATATATACACACATACACACACACACACGGTATACATATTTAAATTAAATAAGTTCTAGTTTTATCTCCTTCCTAAGTTTTTATGAGAAAGACTTTTATGACCATGTGACGCTGACAATTTTAGCTTAAAGAATATATTAAAATATATTACATATATATATATATACACACACACACACACACACATACACACATACATGTACATGTGTATAGATATAGATTTTAAAATACCTCACTGATTTGACCTGGCATATTTTAGGTCAAACGGAATCCTTAGGTTTCTCATATCTTCTCTAGACTCATCCAATGAATTTTTTTTTTTTTTTTACCATAAGATGAGCTTCTCAACATTCATGACACATGTACCAGAATCATTTATTCCCATTGTCTTTTGAAAGAAACAAATGGTTTTTAGCTGACTCTCATGAATCTGATAGTCTCCCTTTCTGAGTCCTATAAAGCTGTCTAAGTGATGCAAACATTACTGGCTTGCTACAGAATACTGAGTAGCCTTTTCTTTTCTATTTATTTCTATTTATTTTTATCCAACTGGAAACACACAGGGCTTGGGAAATAGGGAAAAGAATTAAAACAACAGTTTTTTAAAGAACAACCTGGTCAAACAGTCAAATTAGCAAGTATCTTAGCCCTTGACAGCCAACTTGGTTGTGGTCAAGGAAATCATAAAATGACCTGAACCA
The DNA here is from genome assembly GCA_963574695.1 of Propithecus perrieri. Lineage (NCBI taxonomy): Eukaryota > Metazoa > Chordata > Mammalia > Primates > Indriidae > Propithecus > Propithecus perrieri. Next base: position 14,014 of record CAUYRB010089747.1, on the reverse strand, counting down.
CTTCAAACTCAACCTTGGGAAAAGACTGAACAGTAGCAATGGCCGAAGCTAACAATTCTGCAAATTGTATATATAAATATCACCCTCCCATGCCCCTTGTAAACAAAGGAACTGAAACAAATGTCATTTATAGTAAGTGAGGAATGGTAAATGTATTTTAAAATGTAGATATAGCTCATTTTCTACCACAGAATTCTCTTTGAATAAAGTAGGCTAACTAAATTCCTTATGTATGTAATCAATTGTTAGATAACTGAAGCAAGTTTATAAGAATAAGTTACACTCTATCCTTAGATGAATAATCACACAAATCTTTCTCCTTCTTACGGATCCAAAATATTCTACTTAGAAGTATTCTTAAAATGAGGCATATATGCAAATTTAAGCACATACAATTGGTATTAGGAAATTTTGAGGAAATACATAAAAAGCAATAGTGTATAATTGGAGAAGGAAAATTATATGGAAGGTAAATAGAAGTGAAGGCCACTTCTTTCTTTGCTACTGCCTAGCTGTTGCACTCACTATATTCACACGCTATCTCTGTTTCCTCCCATGTGCCAGAAGAAAAATGGCTTCCTGATTTATAAGTGTGTAGTGGGAACAAATTATATTCCCCATGTGATGTGTTCTGAGTCATATGGAAGGTTATCTGTAAATCCATATACATATGTATATACATATATAGACATAAATCATAAATTAGAGAGTATAAGTTATAACTGCGAAGAAAAGTTTCTTTGATCCTGGTATAATCCATCAATCTGCCTCAAATGGAAATAATGGAGTTAATTTATTATAATCAATAAAATGGTTCAAATATTTTATTAAAAAACCTTTTTCATTTACATTTTCAAAGAAAATACACCAGCTTCAAATATATATTCTCAACGTAGAAATTGCCTTTTCAATAACTACACAATGAAATCTGGCCCATTTTCTATATTTTAATCTTGAAAGAAGTTGTGGGTAAAGGTCATGGTGAACATTTTCCCTCTTTTTCTGTGATGAACTTCTAATACTAGCCAGCTCATAATTGAAGCATTTCGTGATATTTCTTTCTGGGTATCTCTAGCACTTCTCTGTTTATTAACAGTTAAGGGTAAATCCCTCGTTATTAATTTTGTGAATTTTATACCACCAGAACCATGTTTTCTTTCAACAAATTTCTGTTAGCATCTGATGATATCCTAATGCCTACAATCTTCTGTTAAATCCTGCTTGGCCTCAGAACAGATAAGAAGGCAGTAACGTGGAACTGAATGAAGAAAGGTAAAATACTGAAAATCCCCTTTCTTATTGTTCTTTCTTCATACACAGTAGTATACCAAAACTACACATACACTGTGTGTGTAGATTTTTCTACATGTACGACAATGACTCTAATTCTTAGTTCCGGATCCAGTGATAAACTATCAAGCTTTGCAATCCTGTCTCCAGGTGTTTCAGGTGACTATGGTTTCTTAAGATAGCAGTGGCATATTCTTTTATATTTTATGTTCCATACTTTAAAATTAAATGTAGTTATAATTTTAGTCATTTATTGCAATTAAATCTTGCCAAGACTGCTTTATTTTGAAATTTTATTTTGAAAAACAATGACATTGTGCCAAATAATGAACTTGTGTTTTCTTTACATACACAGTTTTATTTGGTTGTAAGTTAACTACTCACCTACTGATGATATAAGCTCTTCTACTGTATGAACAATCACGTTTACCACCATCCCATGGATACTTAGTCCTTTTTATATTATAATATAGTATATTTGCTTCCCTTATATTTCATTAATATGTAGAATATAATATTTCAACACCAAGAATTTGCAACACGATAGGCTGGTGTGGGCGATCTTAGGGTTTGTATTACTTTCGATTTACTAGCAATCTATCTACTTTTAATCATTTCCCATTTTACCAATGAGACTAGTCAATGGCAATTTTCAAATACACTTCAAGGCACAATGATGAATTTAGTTATACTTTAATATTAAATTAGAAATTTATCTTGATACCCATAATTTATGAACTGTTATACAAAATACTTGGATGTTACATATATTTTAACTATCTCCCAGAGGATATCATTTGCTTTTTAATTTTGTTTACACCTGTTTTTGGATCACAGAATTAACTAACTAGCACATATCTAGCAAAATTTACCTCTGGTTTTTTCCTAAACTTTCATGCTCAGCAAGCCCAGCCCTGCCCCAAGATCAGACAATAGTCACCTATGCTTTGTTTTCTTTCTTATGTTGATTCATTTTATTAGCTTTGTCTTTTTTATGTGTATGGAATTTATTTTAGGATATGGTGTGAGGCTGGGACCATAGCCTTGCCCCCTAAATGATTTAACCAATCATTACAGAACTATTGATTAAGTAATACATCCTTGAGGAAGGTGGTTATAGAGTTTGGGAAGCAATTTCCATGGGTCTAAAATAAAAATAGGCTTTTCTAACCTGAATTTGGGCTCTATCTCTTGCTGACATAATTAATATGCTCCTGTATAGTGTTAAACTATAAAATGGTTCATTTAATCACATTTAATTGAGTTTATGATGTTATACTTAATTCAAGTTTAAACACTATAACAATACTATTTATTCTCTCCCTTCCCCTCTCATCATGGTGTTTGAGGTAGGTTATCCAAACAGGTGGAATCACTGAAACAAATTCAACAATTTGAAAACATTCCTAGGATTTTAAAGTGGGGACAAGATATTTTACTAAGAATTGTATCACTATCAGGGAAAGAAGGGAGAAGCCATTTTTAAGAACAATATGCAAAGAGGAGCACTAGTGTGGAGCTGAGATATGAAACAAATGCAAGACTTAGAGTTATATGACCTGACTCTGCCACTTACTAGCTAGGTTTGTGGCTTTGGGCACATTTCTTATGATATCTCAGCTTTAGTTATGTCATCCACCAAATGGGAGTAAAAGCAAATATATCCTCACAGTGTTATCAGAAAACAAAGTCTGACAATGTATATAACAGATGCAGTGAAAATGAAAAAGAAATAAACATGTGTTTATTATATAAAGTATTATACAAATATAAAATAATATGACCATACTAACTTATTTATAGAGCATGAATTAGAGCCCATCATACATGGATTAAAATTTTCCATTTAGTTTGACATTCTAACTCCAACAGAAAAAGCAAACTGCCTAGATAGTTCCTTGGGTCAGCTAATAATTTCTGAGGATGCTAAAATCCTGCTTGATAAATAGCAAAATAAAATAAATGAATGTAACATGTAATTAAACGCATTATACCAGTAACTATTCCATCTAACTTATCAGCATAAACGTCACCAGAAAATGAAATCGGTTTTCCAGTACCAGGAGGCAGCCAAGTAGAATGCAATCAATGTCTTTATTAAATGATACCAATGGGGAGATGACTTAGTCTTAGAACAAGGACAATAAAAGGCCTTAAATTTTTGACAAGACATTTGTACCTTTAATTCACTTTAATAAAATAAGAGACAAATCAATAATTAAAAAGTGCTTGACAAACTAATTTAACTGCATAGTGAAGGTAACCCAATGCAGCCTTGGCATATCAAAATATAGGAAGCATAAATCTGATAAAAAGAAGAAAAATAGAACTGACAAAGTTAAGGTTACTTTAAAAATAGAAACGTGTTATTTAGGAAAAAGAGCGGGTAATTTTTTTACTTTATTCAGAGCTCTGGAATAGGAACATGGATGATCTAGTTTTAATTGTATGATTTCCTGGTAGTGAATCTTGGGTAGCCTTATTTTTCTCAACTGTGAAATAAGGAGATTAAACTAGACCAGTTGTTTTCTGGTATTAGGATTTTAGAAACCATGCAAAAAAGGGGAGGGGGCATTAACTTTCTATATTGCCAAATCAGGCTATTATTTTAAGAGGAAAACTTCTACCATTTATGATCGCCACCATCTCATAAAAGTAGGATATTCTATCACGAAAAAGATGCAAAGGAAATAGCCTCAGTATAAAGTAATAGTTGTTTACGTTGAATGCGTTTAACTTAACTTTCTTTGTGTGTGTTTTAAATTATCATTTAACTATAGACTCGTGAAAACTTCACAGACTGACACTGGTCTACATATTAGTGTTTTAAAACCAATAAACCCTAAGGGTGCCTGCAGCTCTTATATTGCATGGCTCAACACTTGTTTTTGGATCTGCTCTTATTTTGCAAAATAGGTACATGCATGTATAAAAAAACAGGTATTAGTGTTGGGTGTTAGGGGTGGAGATGAAGAGGGCTTTTACTTTGTTTTAAAAAGGTAAAGGTAATTATTTCCTATTGTGTCAAGGCAAAGAGTCTTGTCTGTGATAAATTCTTATTTGTGTGTGGCCATTTTTGTGTTAGGTTCATGGACATACTAATCTTTAGTTTTTTGTTGCTTCCTTTTGAGAAGATTAGATTCATATTAATCTTTTTAGCACTGATTTGGCAAGCAACAAAGCTCATGCTCCTATCCAGTCACTTTCCTCTCCTCCCTTTTAATTCCCCTAAGATTTTATTATAAACTGACAATATTATGAAAATGGAAAATTGAGAGGCCTAAAGTATAAAAAGTGTCTTGTTTGTGATATACTTGGGATCATACAAACATAGAATGGTAATGAATGAATTATAGGTTTCTTAAGGGTTACTCTCCCTAGGTAGCAAGGTAATTAACATATTGAGCTAACAGAAATAGAAATATAGTTATACACTGAGCAGCCTGAAGCCTACACTTTACTTTTGTAGTGCTGAGAGCAGGGTGGGACCCTAGTCCACACTGGTTAACCCTACTTCCCAGTGAAGATACAAAGTGCTTTCTCATTTATCCTACCGGGGATTTTGAAAGCAACAACTCTACTCAAACTGCTTGAGGGAACAAATCCAACAAGTGTGTAACTCTTTATTTCTACATTTGATCTTAGCCTAAAGGCCAAGAAGTGATAACTTTTTATTTTGATGTATGGGATTCATGTCTACTTAGTATTGGAAAGAGGAGACTACCACACAGACAATTAGCAGGGGAAAGAAAGGGGACATCATGGATTTGGACTAGGAATTTGCCTTTTGACGTCAGATAATAGAGTGGGGGTAAAGACTGGCAGTGATTAATCTTCTAGAATCCAGCTCACCCAGAGGCCAGTACCTTTGATTTTCACTCTCCTGCTAGGGGCAACATGGACAGCATTCCCAGTGAGGCTCACCCCCATGTTATCCTTCTGAAGCTGCTTAGATGTATACTATGAAAAGTTTCTAAAAGTTATACAATATGAAGTTTAAACTTTACTGGTAGCATTAAGGGTACGTATTTTTAAATTCCCACCACTCTACTGAAACAAAAGGTGGCCCACAGAAAACCTCTTCCTAATCAGGGGTAGCGTAACATCTGACAATCACAAATCTGTCCATCTACCCTGGTGATGGCCCACACCACTGTAACTGAAAACCTGTATCACTCAAGGTATGGGTACTCTGGAGACCAGCGCACTGCACAGACACAAAGAATGGGACTACAAATGCTACTGAACACACACAGAATTTGGTTGAAAAACAGAGCACATCGTCAGTGGCTAAGCAAATGACTAGAAATCTAGAAACCAAGAGATTAACTTCTAAATCTGACTCTGCTACTTCTTTGTTATTTAAGACTAGTAAGCCTGTTTTGGCACTGTCTGTGTGAAACACAGATTTTCTTTTTTTTTTTTTCCTTTTTCTCGGAGTATTGCAGGGGTATAAACACTTTGCTTACATAAATTGCCTTTGCTCTGCCGGAGTCAGAGCTACAAGCGTGCCCATCCCCAGACAGCGCGCACCGCATCCGTTAGGTGTGAATTTACCCATCCCCTCCTTTCCCCATGAAACAGACATTTTCTAACAGCACTGGAGTTTTTCTCCTGAGCAAAAACACCCATGCACATAGCATACAACTTAACAAGCCAAGTAAAAGTGCCCAGGGTTTGAGCAGGCAGCCTTTACTGCCCACTTGTGTTGACAATCTCCGCCTCTGCTCCTGCCCTAAGAACTCTGCAATCATCTTACCTGCCTAGTTAAGCACCTCTCTAGGGCCTTGCCCTACAGAGGCAGGCAACTCACCCTGCAAGCTAGCTTTAAAGGTTACATTTTTCCACAATAAATCCTACTTGCTTTTTGTTTTGTTTTCTTTTTTTTTTTTTTTTCTGGCTAGGCGAACTCAAAGATTTTTTTTTTTGTGGTTGCTTTTTCTTATCTTTTTCATTTAGTTGAGGCTTTTTTTTTTTTAATTTCAGGAAATTACGAGGCTTTAATTCTGTACTTGGCCATAGTGGTTGGCAATTATTAAGAAACAAAATGATTTTATTTATACGTTAACGACAACAGGTAGTTTTAAATATCATTTCTAATTCACTATCCATATTCCTGAGAAAACCTGGGGATGTACAGTCCTTTTGCAGTGTCGGCCATTACTTAGCATGAGAAAAGGAAGGAAGGAAGGAAGGGAGGAATGGAGGGAAGATCCTGACAAAAGTTTCATACACCAGTCTCTTTTGTGGCTTGTTTCTCAGTCTTCTCTCTGGTTAATATGACCTATGGGGCCACATCTTTCTTCTGTTCTTCTCTATACTACTACTACATGACCTCTCGTCAACCCCATTCATTCATTAACCTGATTCACATATGGCTTTTTGTTAGTTAACTTTTCCCTTAACTGCCCCTCCTCAACAGTCAGGATAATATCTTCAATCATCTCTTCAACTTGCTTATGTACCTGAATTATTCGCCCAGCTTTTCTATTTCTATATCTACCTAATTTTAAATTTCTCCTTGTTTTCAGCTAAAAGAGCTATCTTGGCCCAGTGAAGAAAAAGTAATCTTGCCAATTCCTCTGGCTGTAATTTACCTTTCTTCATTTCTTAGCTTTCCACCGGCACCCTGTCTGCACATGCTCATATATATCCATGAAATTCATGATTACTAGGGAATGTAAATGATGGTGGCAGTTTTAAAGCAAGAAACACAAAATGCTAAAGTTACCAACATTTTACACCACTCAATAGAGAGAATGCTTTTAATGTTGCATGATGTGGCATAAATGTGCTTCTATTACCATAATAAAACATTTTGAAATTATTTTTTTAAAGTATGCACATACGAATGTAATTAAAATGCATGTAGTGCTGTAAATCCAAAGTAATTTAGAGAACAACCTTTGTTGCTTTTACTGGAAAACTAAACATCTGTCTGTTATTAAAGTTATGCAGAGCAAAGAACTCAATTAATTTCATTCCTATGGTGGTTAAACTACTCATTATTGAACAGTCTGAAGTTAGAATCAATTAAAACAATATAACAAACTTCCAGTAATTTTTCAACAATTAAGTTTTCCCCTTTCCCTTTCATTCACAGAACTAATTGGTTAAACAGGAAGAAGCAACAGTAAGGCCATTTTCTTACCTTCACAGCGATTCACATTGGATAGTCTATTGCTTCTACTTCCTCCACTGCTACTCCTGTTGTGTAAGTCGTTCCCATCTACCTTTCCTAGTCTCCTGAACCTCTGCTGTGGAAAGTCTCCAATAACGACATCATCACCAAACTTGAAGATCTGATAGCAGTTTATTCTTTTCAACTTCTTTGTGGAAGTTGATGGTGGTGTTTTACTTCCTGTTCTAAAAAATGCCTTCTTCCCTTGGCTCCTGAGACGTAGCTCCAGGTATGGTTAATCTCCCTTTCATAACACTCTCTTTGCAAGTCCTTTTCAACTCCCATCTTAAACATACGCATTATTTTCTAGATTTTATCTGCAACCTCCCTCTTCTGCTCCAAGATGCTTCTTTGAATTCACCTATTATTTTTTTGGAAACTTCCAAATAATTTCTCTAGGTAAGAACTTCTACCTGCATACTTAAAATATCCACCTAGAGTATGGCAGCACTATTCTAAACCCATCAACATTTTCATCCCACCCTCCTACCCCCGTGGATGTCATTCCTAGTTTCCTTGTTTCCCAAAAGTGTATCAACTTTCAACCGTCTTGGCTCAAAGCCCTGACTTATATTTGATTCTTCCTGTCAATTGCCTGTTCAATCACTGGACTATCTAGCCTTCATTCGCATTACTACAAACTACTTAAGGTACTCATCACATCTGACATGGAAGATAATAATAGCTACTTAACTAGTCTTCAACCCTACCCCTTCCTCTGATACATTCTCATCACTTCTTCCAGAATATGTGGCAATTTATGACCATACTCCCTGCTACTACAGATTGATAATTCCTGTTAGATGAATTGCATGTCACCAGGTTGTATTAAGTTACTATTCCATTGAATCTGTTTAGGAAAAGGCCGCAAGCACAGGTAGAGTGGAATCTCATAGACAGGATGAAGTCATTCCTGGTAACGGTCACCTTGAGAAAAGACATGCCTTTCATTCTAGAAATAGGAATCAAGAGAGTGATCCTTAGGTAAACAGGCATCAGGACTCAAAATTTTGTAATGGGTATAGCAGTGCTGAACTGAAACCAAACAAAATTAAATTTAACAGGGATAAACACAAATCTTACTGTTCAGTTTTTAAAAAATCAATTATATAGGTCCAGGATTTGGGATAATCTAACTAGATTGCAGTTCGTGTTTAAAAAATAAAAAAAGAATGAGGCTTTTATTTTACCACAAAGTCAATATGCTCCTACAGCAAGATACAATTACTATAAAAGCTAAAAATTGTAATCTGTCATCAATAATCTAGGATGGGGACCTACACTTTAAAGATTTGACCTTTAAACCTATAATGTATAAGGCATTGCTCAATTGTATTCTGCAAAGATAAAACTTTATTTGAAGCATTAAGTTAAATAATGTATGACATTTTAGGAGGGGCATTGACAAATTATAATACATGAGAAGGGGAACAACCAATTTTCTGGAGGGGTCAATAATCAAGGAATGGTTGACAAAACTACACCTATGAACCACAGAAAAGTACACTGGAAAAGTGAACAAAATAGAAAGAACTTCAAATATTTGAGTAACTACTATGAGGAAGAGGTAAGTCTCAGTGAGAGCTTATAGGAAAACAGATCTCAATTCAGTATGAAGAATATATTTTTAATGGAACAGGAGCCCACATAAAGTAAGAAATTCCATGTCATTGGACATTTACCTCTCAGGGCTCTTATAGAAAGCACTATAAGAGGAAAAGAGATTAAATTACATGATCCTCTAAGGTCCCTTCCAACAAACAAGATTTCATAATTCTATGAAACCAGTATTAGCCCAAATCATGTGAGAATCACAACTTCAAAGTTTTCTACCATTTTTCCACGTGCTACTCATTCAGAGCATTAGTTTGCATGCTGTGCCAACAAAATTCCCAACTGCCCTAACATTATCAGGATAGTGTTTTGAGTTAATTTGCCAATCATAATGATTGGTCTCACTGAACCATATATGCTTTAATGCAATCTCCCCAGGTACCAGAGGCATATTTGTAAAATGGCTAGCTGGGTTTAGGATTTCAGCTTATGATTATGGAGCAGGGATTTTATCACCTGAAGCTAAGGGACAAAATCTGCCTCAATAGATCATGAGCTAAACAGCTAAACTTTATACTTTACAAACTTGCCCCCCAACTATGTGATATGTATGCATGCATGTATATATGTATGAGTGTATGTATGCTTGCATGTAATATATATGTATAAATGACACGACACAGTAATAGAATAAAGGTGAAGGAAGAAGAAGAGAATAGTGAAAACACAGCCATATGAGATATAACACACTGTTTGCAACAAAGACAAGGTACTAGCAGGTTTCCAAATTGAGAACTTAGAGGGAAGTCCGTGTTTGTCAACGACGGGAAAAAGGCAAGAACAGCACAAGGGGAAAGAGGAAAATAAAAACTCGAGGCTCTGGTGGCAGACTATTCAATAGAGAAACTATTAATATAATCAGAGCTCAAAAAAAACAAAAAAAATATAATCAGAGCTCCATGGAAGTATGATTTACTCCAACATAACATTTTTTCATGATAATCATCTCATTATTTGGCCACAATTAGAAATGTCGGTCAAATAAAATCTCTAAAAATGGGAAGTTTCACCTGGTATGGGGTTATAGCACTACAAATCACAGAAGCCAGTCAGAAGTTAATTGTGCATTGGCAAATTACATTTTGCTGCTCGTTAGTATTTGAAGATTAGTGCATTCAGTTCCGTATCAGAGAGCCTACAAAATACAAATAATGTCCATTTTCTTTCTCATTTTTTTGCTGTTCATGCAGCACATATTTATCTTAATGAGTACATGGCTTTTTAAATGATAGTTGTAAAACAAAATAGCACTATTTGCATTTCAGAGTAATCGGTAATATCCAGCTTGAATTTTGTCCAGAACAAAAATGGTTCAACAGAGAATCTGTCTCATGGTGATCAGTTCAAAATCTGAAATCATAGCTTTAAAAATCTGCTACAAAATGATAACAATGCTTCTTGAGTGTCATAATAAAATTTAGAAGAGACCTGGTTCAATATTATGAAGGCAAAAATAAGCAATGTTCACCTTCTGAAAAGGCTACCGTCTACACAAATTTGACTTCGTCTCATTGTAGGACCTACTTAACCCCTTACGATCTGATTTTTGTTCTTTCCACTCTACCGAAATTATTATTGCAGCATCAGCAATATGACCTAGGCCAACAAATCAAATAATCTACTTTTTAATCCTCTTGTTTAATCTACTTGTTTAATATCGCCAAGAAAAAGAGGAAATTCCCTTCCAAGGAGGAGCCAGCCAGTAGCAGACCTGCGCTGGCAGCAAGAACAGCTCTAAGAAAAAGCAAAAGTTCCAAAAAACATCCCAGGAAGATTAGAATAGACATTCCCTGGGGCGAGGTGCGTACCCCAAGTGACATTTCCCAACCCATCTCCTGTACCCTGATAAAAACAAATTCACAAAAATTAAAAAAAAAAAAAACTAGATTGTTGATTAACCCTTTCTTCCTAAAATTTTCTCTTCCACAGGTTTTCTAAACACTGCTTTAGCATGATTCCCCACCCAGTTTCTCTGACTTTTTCTTCTCTGGTAACTATTAATTTCTGTACTCAAATGAGTTGCTCACCAATGTTCTTTCCTTATCCTTCTTCCTTTCTTACACTCTCTGCCCTAGTGATCTCTTTTAATCTCATCATTTTAATTATTACCTCTGTGGGGAGAGTTGCAAATATAGGTAATTATTGATACTCACTACTCTTCTAATTCGAACACCATATGTTCATCTCCCTATTAACCAACTTTGCCTATATATTCAATGTACACTTCAAACCAGAGAAGTTCAAAAACAATTCCTCCCCAAACTTGGATTCTTCCTCTGAACTTACTACTCTCTCCCTTTAAAAAGGGGGGAAAAATGCATCCTTGTTCAGCAAGTTACTAAGGCTCAGAATTGTCTTTGATCATTTCCTGGCCACATAAAAATATCAAATACTGTAGAGTTATTCGTCCTAATGTCAGTTTTATTTATTCTGGTTTAGGTTCTTCTTCCTTGGCCTATTGCAATCGCCTATTAATTAGTTCCTCCTTTAGTTTTTTTCCTCCATCCAGTTTCATCGTATCTGTCAGATCAATCTTCTGAAAAACTCCTCTGATAATATTCCTCTGCTACTCAAAATTCTTCAATGGCCTCCCATCTGCCTTATAATTAAAATTGAAACTCTTTAACATGGCATTCAAGGCCATAATGAGTTGGTCTCAACCTTCCTTCTCAGCAGAATTTCTCTCAATAGTATACACATATTCTATGCTTCAGACAAGATGGGGTACTTATTGCTCCCAAGTTTATGTTGCACTTTCTTTACCTTGTATCTTGGTTTAATTTGTTTTGTTTTTTCTACCTAGAATTCCAATCTTTTCTCTTCCCCCTATCATCCCTAGCCCTCACAGTCCATAACCAAGATTTCAACCTTCTAGAATCCTAAGAAGAGGATTCTACAACCTTTGTGAAGCTTTCCATGTGTCCCCAGCCAGAAGTTGTCTCTATCTCCACTGAACTCACAAGATATTTGATGTATTGTATCTCAGGATCCATCTTTATTGCAAAGGATACTGAAAAATGACAGCAAATAGTGAGAGGCTATGCAAATGGTTGACTGATGACTTGTAGCCTTAAAAGTATTTATAAACTTTTCATAACTATCCTACAGAATATGACATATTCACATGCCATGATCTTGTTATAAATGCACGTTATTGGTTGCAATCTGAAAAGAGTATAAAATGCTAAAATGGTTACCTGCTTATATACTTTATCTTATTAAAAATTACCATTGTCACATTAACTAAAACTAGGACTGGGATGAGGATGCGGCAAGGAAGGCCTTTGTTAAAAAACACATACTCTGAGTATAGGGTCACCACGAAATCATGCCTCCCGTTCAACCAATGAACGTTTAAGGCATACACATTAGTAACCCCATCGCCACCACTAATACTACTTTATGAGGTGTATGGCTGGGTTCATCTAAAGCATAGGGTGGTTGTCTTAGTCCGTCTGTGCTGCTATAACAGAATAACATAGACTAGACAATTTATAAATAATAGAAATTTATTTCTCATAGTTTTGGACACTGGGAAGTCCAAGATCAAGGCACCAACAGTTTGCTTGTCTGGTGAGGGCTACTCTCTGCTTCCAAGATGGTGCCTTATTGCAACATCCTCCAGAGGGGACAATGCTATGTCCTCACATGGCAGAAGAGCTCAAGAGAATGAATCCACTTCCTGAAACCCTTTTATAACCTTTTATAAGAGCCCTAATCCCATCCATGAGGGTTCTACCCTCATGACCTAATCACTTCCTTCAGGCCCCACCTCTTAATAATATCACATTGGTGGCTGGGCACGGTGGCTCACGCCTGTAATCCTAGCACTCTGGGAGGCCGAGGCGGGCGGATTGTTTGAGCTCAGGAGTTCGAGACCAGCCTGAGCAAGAGCGAGACCCCGTCTCTACTAAAAATAGAAAGAAATTAATTAGACAACTAAAAATATATACAAAAAATTAGCCGGGCATGGTGGTGTATGCCTGTAGTCCCAGCTACTTGGGAGGCTGAGGGAGGAGGATCGCTTGAGCCCAGGAGTTTGAGGTTGCTGTGAGCTAGGATGACGCCATGGCACTCACTCTAGCCCGGGCAATAGAGTGAGACTCTGTCTCAAAAAAAAAAAAAAAAAAGAAATACAATTGACTTTTGTATATTGGTTTTATAGGGACAGCCTTGCCAAACTCTCTTATAAATTGGTATAATTTGTAGATTCTTTGGGTTTTCCACATGTATGATAATTCCTTTCTGATTTTAAAACTCACTAGCAGGAACCTTCCGGTCAATTCTGAGTAACAGTGGTGACGGTGGGCATTTTTGTCTCGCTGACACTAGCAGGAATGTTTCAACATTTATCAGGAAGTATACTTTTTGACATGGTTCTCAAGCTTCCGCAGCGCTAGCACACCCTGGAGGGCTTGTCAGAACAGACTGTGCCTCGCCCTAGAGTTTCTGACTCAGAAGGTCACGTGAGCCTGAGGCCCTTCACTCCGGCCAAGTTCTCTGGCAATGCTGATCCGGGGACCACACTTTGAGAATCACTATTGTAGCTGTTCTTTATCGGGTTAAAGAAGTTCCTTTCTATTCTTAGCTTAACTTTTGTTTTAAAATCATAAATGACAATTTTATCAACTTTTTTTTCTGACTTATTGAGATGATCATGTAAGTTTTTTCTTTGATCAATTCAAACTGTTGAATTGATTTTCTAAGGTGAAACTTTAGAGATGAATATACTTTGATCTGATATTGTATAATCTGATATTGTGTCTTTTTTTTTTTTTTGAGACAGAGTCTCACTCTTTTGCCTGGGCTAGAGTGAGTGCCGTGGCATCAGCCTAGCTCACAGCAACCTCAAACTCCTGGGCTCAAGCAATCCTCCTGCCTCAGCCTCCCGAGTAGCTGGGACTACAGGCATGCGCCACCATGCCCGGC
>CAUYRB010089746.1:0-18406 GCA_963574695.1 Propithecus perrieri | reverse complement strand
ACCAGCCTGAGCAAGAGCGAGACCCCGTCTCTATTAAAAATAGAAAGAAATTAATCGGACAACTAAAAATATATAGAAAAAATTAGCCAGGCATGGTGGCGCATGCCTGTAGTCCCAGCTACTCGGGAGGCTGAGGCAGGAAGGATCACCTGAGCCCAGGAGTTTGAGGTTTCTGTGAGCTAGGCTAACGCCACGGCACTCACTCTAGCCAGGGCAACAGAGTGAGACTCTGTCTCAAAAAAAAAAAAAAGAAAAATGTAACAACTGTTAAAAAAGTCAAATAGGTAATCTTTTAAAACTAATTTATTTCTTAAAAATGCTTAAAATGTCAGTTTATATTTCAGAGAAATATGGCAAATTATCTATTTGCATAACTTTTGCTCTCAATTTGAATCACGAACTATAAAATGCCATGGTTAACAATTTTACTACACTTTTTGTTTTCCTGGGGGATGTCAGCATAAAAATGGGCTATCAACTGGGTCAAATTGAATTAAATCAAAACAAAATGAATCAAAATCCTTAATTTATTCAACTACAGAATCAGACTATGAGATTCCATTGAATAAATTTGCATCTAAAATTTAAAAAAAACTTTTTGGTTATAAATCAAAATAGTACATTTTCCATTAAGATGGGCATAGAGTTTGAAGGAGATAGATCATGTTGATTATTGTGAAACTGATAGAATAATGATCACATATCTAAACACGTGTTATCATGTAACAAGACTTCAAATAACAGAATAATTATGAATTTTAAATTTCCTTTATATGCAAGTAAAAGTTAATAATATAGTATAGGTTCAAATCTCCAGGCCACAGGCAGATAACATGCTGTTAACATTAGTGATTGCAGTTTTGTTTAAATAATAGCTATGCAATTAGGATCACATTGCCTGATAAATGTTTGACACATACAGCTTACAGGTTTTACACAAATTGGAAGGAAAGGTGGAACATCCAGCAAAAATTGATAAAAGCCAAAAAATGGCATGGAACAAAAAGACTTAGATTGATTGATTTTTTTCTATTGTCTATGTTGGAAAATATGTGTGTTAAGGGAGCACCCCGATGTCCTGTCCGGAAACTCATGTTTATACTTCTAACACCAAATAATACAATGGCATATTAGCCCGGAATGGGAAATATTCCCACTCCAGAGTTTTGAGAAGATACGTAAAAACCTTAAAGCCATGTCATATTAGACAAATTAAACAGATCCTATGTTCCTTTCCCAGCTATCCCTTACCCTCCCTTAGCAGCTAAAAGCAGAGCTTCCTGGGGAAGGATGCTGTCTGTAAGACAGAAAACCCAATGCCCAACTAAAATAAATGCATAAATAAATTAATTCATTAAAAATACATAAATCATAGGCTCATCTTTACTGCTTTATCACAAACTCCCTTCCAACTTTAAATACCAGCTGTATGGAAAACATAGCAAATATGGCAGTTACTTCTCTAAAAGGAAAAATGCATCACACTCAGTGCCTGGAGTTCTCAAGCCCTCTTTAGATGATTTTCCCATGAGCTTCTTCCATAACACTGTGCTTCAAATGTTATGTGGCTGGTTAGAGACAGGAAGCCATCAAGCTCTGAAAGTCTGTGTTATTGCTGAGATTCCACAGGACTAAGCAATGTTCTGTAATAAACTCAAGTTCTATGTGAATTAGAATATTGTTGACAAAGCATTGCAATATGAAATTCTTCGTTTATTTAAATGAACAGACATATGTTTATCAATAAAATAACTTCTATCATGAGTGTTATTTTGTGTCTATCAGCACTCTTCCATAGACTTTTAGAACCATCCTGATGTAGAAAGTTCATAGGTATGCTATAGTAAGTTCATTGTTCATGTTGGTGTTAGAACTGTTAACCTGCTACTTATTTTCATATTTTCTGTACACTATTTTGCACACATAAAGATTGTGAACTTTCAAAATTGTTAAAATGTACTATTTTTCTTCTTTCATGCAACCCCTAATTTCAAGTGTTGTTTTTGTGATTTTTTTAAGTGACCCTTTAATTGTTATTTATCTGTTAATCTCTATCCTGGAAAGTGACAGAGATGGGTGGGCTGTTTTGTTTTGTTTTGTTTGTTCTGTGGAGAGTAATGGAAGTGCCGATCAAGAGAGGGAACTGCATTTGCTCTGTCAGCACAACTCCCAGGATTCCGGCTTCCATCTAGAGACCTAAGCCCTCCATCATGATTGACGTGATGAGACACAAAGGGTAGAGACGGCACAACATGATCACCTACAGAAACTGTTATGTTTAGCCCATCTGTAACTCATTCGTTGTTTCTCCAATTTTTCTAACATTCTCCCACACACCTCTGAAAAACTGGCAGAAGATTCAAATAGGTTTATTTTTATGACCTCGTAGTTTCACTCTATTCAATATTTGGGGGGAAATACCAACTCTCATGCTGACTTCTTTCATTAAATATTTTTTTAAAATATACATGCTCTGAAAACTGAGAACTCTATATTTATCTAACTAGTCGATTTAGTGCACAAGATACCTAATCTAGCACTTAACAGCCAGGCACCCCATCAGGTTCCTTGGAAAAGACAGCACGCTTATTGTGGTAACAATGGAACACTGTCTGGGGGATAGACTCCCTCCCAAGTGCAAGCACAGCACATGAAATCCAAAACTAAACTGTTGGGTGCTTATCATCCAATTTCCCTCACTCTAGGTCATTTCTCTCTGTGCTGCCTTTTAGAGTGTACAGGAAAGAATACCCCCTTTCCAACTTGGGTTTTGACTATCTACGTGGGATAAATCAAATTAACAGGATTCCTCCCACTGCCAAAAGAAGTTTAGAATCCTGGGAGAAAGGCGGCCTCAAGATGGATAGAAATGGACAAATATTCCTCAGCCTTTTTTGCTCACATGATCTGTCCTTTGCCTAAGTTTGCTAGTATGCACTATGGAATACTAGAGCATTTACTTGGAACTTACATCACTACCTTTATACCTAATCATATTTTGTACAACCTTTTTGTTTGCAAGCAATATTTAAACATTTCCATGTAAGGGGCTGTTCTTTTTATCTGTGTATGCATTCACAGCACATAGCATTTCTGTTTTTCTTTCTTGTTGGGTGTGCAAACATGCACACACTCTTGCTCACTGCCAGACGTACTCAGTAAAGCAGATTTTGGCCTGCAAAAATCTTAGCACTAAAAAGCATAGTATGAACAATTAAATGCACATAATATGTGGGTTTTTTACAATGCACAATTCTGTCATTTAAAATTTTGCATTGAAACCTCAAGGTTGGAATGTCAGCTCCATGCAGGCAAGAATTTGTTTTGTGTATTCTCTGCCATATCTTCAATGCCTGGCACATGGTGGCCACACATTAAGTTAAATAAATTGGAAGAATGCCATTAACCTTGAAAGTTCATCAGTAAGAATAAGATAATTTCTAATAAAAAAGCTAAGATGTGATTTGCGGTTTATAATTCATAAACAGTTGAATTGAAGAAATACAAGTTTTTATGTGAGTTCCTAATAGCTTTTGAACCTTGGCAACTTTTTTAAATAGGGAGTTTGTTTAAAGTCAAGAACAGGAATCAATTGTAGACCTTCTGTTTGTAGGGAGATGGTTTACTTGCAGATCCAATATAGCTGATATGGGTACACCATGCATATAAATATTGAAATGTCTTCATATTGGCTGTTAAGTACCTATTTACCCCTTAAAGTACTCCTTGTTTCCCTGGGGGTTTCTGGCTCTTCAAGGATTCCCTGACCTTCCCACAATCCCACAAAGAAAGGGTTAGAGCCTGGCATAGCAAGAGGCCTCCAGCATTGAGGCCATATCATTCTGTTAGGTCAGTGCCTCTGCTATATTAACTGTTAAATATTTTGAATGTTATCACTGTCTTCCTGTTAGAGTTTTGACAGGAAACCAGTCCTTTCCCTGCCCAAAGGTTTCATAAGGGGTGAAAATTTGTCCTTCCTATTGGGCAGAAGGTCATTGGAAGGTTTGTACCAAATGAAAGAAAGAATATATAATTGTAATAGATGTCAACAGCACAGAACAAAGGAGAATGAGGTGGGTAGAACTTAAGAAAGAGTGGTGCAGCTTCAGAGTAGGACTCAGAAAGCAAAGATAAGAGAATAATGCCTTCTCTTGGGCTGCACTGGTGAGTAACAAGGTGTGTGGAAAACAGAACAGCTTGGCTGCACAAGAACGGGAAGAAATCAGAAGAGGGAGGACAAGGACTGGGGAAATGAATCTAGCTACCGTGGCTTGACTCTGTGGGCATCCAGGAAGGCTAACGGCTCTTGCAGGCATCTAAGCGTGTGGTGGGCACCTGCATGTACACACATACATGTCAGTCAAAGACATAGCCATGAAGTGCATCAATCTAGTAGGCGAGCCAGGGTAGCAGGAATCCGGGTGGTGAGAAACCATTGAAATAAGGCAAAGAGCAGCAGAGCAGTCCTG
Source organism: Propithecus perrieri (assembly GCA_963574695.1). Lineage (NCBI taxonomy): Eukaryota > Metazoa > Chordata > Mammalia > Primates > Indriidae > Propithecus > Propithecus perrieri. The sequence goes on along the minus strand of CAUYRB010089746.1, from coordinate 13,937 downwards.
GCTGGTCAACTTTTGGTTTGAACTGGAATGGGCATTGATGCCAGAACCAGATGAACAAAGGAAGATGAAAAAAAAAAAAGTACTGGTGTTAGGTGTTAGGTTGTGCATGTTTCAAGGCCCATTAAGCTAAGTAAGAATTACCAAGCACCTTGTGGATTTCATTGTTGAAAGTCAATGTTTCAGGCAATCACTTGAGATCATGCCCCTTTTTAGAAGTTATTTCCTTTGATTTCTTCTTTTGACTCTTCTTTTGACTCTCTGTACTTTTGACTCCATAAGTTTAGCTTTCATTTTTTTTTTAATCGACTCACTTTCGATTTTATTTTTTTAAATCTTTCTGGATTCTGTATCTTGGCTCTACTCTGTTTTTTTGCAGCCCCCTCTGCCTCATAATCCTCCTAGCAGCATTCTTGGCCCCACAGTCCTGGTAAGTTTCCTGCTTCAATTGGGAAAAGTGGGGAGACCTCCTCTAATCTCAACCGTAATGAACACAGTCTTCACCCTGGCCAAAAAGTTAGCAAACGTCTGAGCACTTCTGGCCACTTCACTGGGTAAAGGGGCAGGAGTTTTTATGTGAATTAATCAAATTGAGAAAGAAAGGAAGAAAACAGAGTACCAGTTCCAATGTAGAACTGAAGTTCAGGACAGAGTAAGGCAGGAGCCCCAAGTTATAGTCTGGATCGATTCTGAAAGCATGTAATCAATACTGCCACTCAGAAGGCTCATTATTTGGTATTGGTTTTATGAGTGATAATTTCTAGGTCACAGTGATTGATAATATTGTGGGCCCAGCTAAGCTGCCTCCTGGGTCAGCTGAGTCTGCAGCTGGTGAACGTTTGTGACCCTGTTTGTAGCATGCTGGAGAACGCACAATCATTTGACTTCTCAGGTGAGATACAAAGTCAGCATAGTGCATGAAAGGGAAACTAGAAAGAAAAAAAAATCACACATGTAGCAAAAAGATCAACATCCTGAGAATAGATACTGACCATTAAGCCTAACGCAAAGAGAGCTTATAAACCTCTGCCACACACCGAAGAACAAGAAGGCAGTTAGGAAGACAGGACTAAAATACTGGCTCAGCCATTCCCGCAGAGAGAATTATTGCAAACTCCCTAATGAGCGGGTATTGGTAGTAGATACTAAACTCATACACCTGTAGTGTAAGTTTAATTCATAATTCATATATGATTTAATCTAGCTAATATTTTATAAGCTACCCACAAAATGGTCAAATTATTTGTAAAGAACTTTCTTGAATTAAAAGCCCAATTATAGTTCCCCATCCAGGTGTTGAGAGAAACTTCGAGTCATTTAATCAATAGATCAATGCCTCAAAAAAATAATCTGACTTGTTCTTAATTGGGCTTTTTACATATGTTACTTCTCTGGGAAAAAAGAAAAGGATGGAGACAATGAGAAAGAACCTCATGACTGGTGCCCTAGAGACTTTCGATAACAAATAAAAATATGATGTCAACTTTTCAGAGATGGTAAAAGAATTAAAATATATTATTAAGCTATTAATTTCCAATTTGACACATGGACAAGAGTAAGTTTCCATGGATCTACTCAAAAGATTTTTTTCCTTTCTTTGCATAGCAAGGAATGTTTTTAGTAGCACTATTATTTATTTATAAAATAAATGTGGGCTCCATTAATAAACTATATTCTTACTCAGTCTGTCAAATTCTTGTTTTTAAACAATTGGGTTCACTGAGCTAATTTAATGCCTTACTAAAAAGAAAAAAGGACAGACATTCTCTCCAGTCAAAAATACATGTGGATAGAATTTAAGCAAGTAAGCTTTTTCTCTGTGGAATACAAAAATATAACTGAGCATATATTTTAAACACATACACACAATGGAAGAAATCAAACTAAATGTGTGTGTTTAACCTCTTCAACTTTTTGAATATTGGATGTGTTAAGATTGGGTATGACAGTCAAGTAGCTAAGTTGAAAGTTTTCTCTTTGTGTATGTTGTTTTTACCCTTCTCTCTTCAGAATCTAAATGGAAACAGATGACTTTTTCAGAGATATCTAGCCAGTTCTCTTTAGAAAAGTGTCAATTCACAAAGATAGTTAAATGATTGATTATTCCAATAATCGATAAATAAACAATAAGGTAGGAAAAATTAAACTATGTTTGCTGATGAATGCTCAGTTTTATGTGCTTCTCATTCTTGTTTCACATATGAGCTCCCTTTGGAATAATAATACCATATACCCCCAAAAATGAGGGCATAAAAGAAAAGCAAATTATTGTATTTTCTATTTGTATTTAATACATTTCCTTTTTGTGCAACAAAACAGTTTACCAAGTTTCTTTTAAAAATAGAAGCCAGTAGAGGTGCCCTAATTGTCATGTCTTATTTATGACAAATATCCAAGGAAAATTAAATTTTGTTCTTAATTACCTTGATTCTTAAAAAAGATTTTTTGGGAATTAATGTTTATTGTAGGCATTTGTGCAATCTTATTGCACCTTTATCCAGATAAGGTAAGGTAGAAATAATGAACGTATCATAACTTCTATATAAATTTCAATTCTCATTTGGCATCTCAACTACATTATGTCACCAACGGTGCCCATAAATCATTTTAGTCAAAATTATGAAGTATATAGTGTACTTTGGCCCTCCTACCTCCTCTGCTTACAGTTTGGCATTTTTTTTCTTCTTTATTCAGAACCCACTCTTAGTAAATGCTTTCATCCTTATGTCATTAGGGCTTAGGGATTAACCACACCACCTCATTCAATAATTAATTTCATTTGCACTTGTTTTGATGGGAACAAAGCAAATTTTATAGGATAATATGTGATGGAAATTCAGGCACTATGGATTATAGAGTATTTTTGGTAAAGAGGTCTCCTTACCATCCTTGTTAAAAAAAAATACTTCTGTTTTCATCCTTAAGTCATCTCTTAATGATGTGTGCGTGCATGCATCTGTGTACCTGTGTGTGTGTGTGTATGTGTGTGTGTGTGAGTGTGAGAATGGGAGAGAGTTCTATCTGCCATAGTTTTGAGTATTGTATGAATAAAACTATCATAACCAGATAATATTAATAAAAGAGGGCACATTCACTTTCTCTCCATATAACACACACACACACACACACACACACACACACTATTGCATTGTATTGCATCCACCAGAGGATGCTTTAAAAAATGACAATCCGATTCATATCTAAAAGCAAGAAATGACAGCTGCAATTTGTGAGAATTGACAACCAACCCTTGGCAATGGCATTTAAGCCAATGAGTAATCAGAATAGCTGACAGCTGTTCTTCAAGACTCAAATTTTTTATGGGGCACGACAGTTTGGCAAACAAATATTAGTGAACCGTAGTCCTATGAAAGTCAATTTATGATTGCTGAAATTTTAGGAGATGTCAATTCTTACCGGAATGTACTTTATGAACTGTATAATTTTCATTAGAAAAATTTGCAAAAAAATATCTGGACTTATAACTACATGATTAAATTTTTTGCTACTAGAAATATCAATTACTAAATACCAAAGATCTTCCTCAGAGCTACCAGAGACATTAAATCAATATGTAAAATGCCAACAAGATACTGTGAAATACAATCTCTGGGCTGTCAAAGAGCATTCTCTGGAATATTCACACTGGTGAATGTTACAGTCTACCAACTAAGCCACCATCCTAGCAAGCAAATAGTCACTATCTATAAAAATTCAGAACTTGCTTAAATCTGGAAGTTTACCAACTATGACAAGGAAGTTACTATACCAGAAAAATGTAGAGAGGCATTTTTCTCACGCATTGCCTTAAGTTGTCTCATGTATTATCCAGTAGTCCAAATCATCAAATAAAACGTGTTGGGGAAAAAAAAGCAACAATCAGGAGGAATCAAATGATCAAGGCCAGCCCTTTAAAAATCCCCAATAAGCCATTTTTTTCCTCCTATCTCACTCCCACTGTCCTTCTGATGCTCTCCTTATTCTGATACCCTTTTTCCTCACTTCCTAAATCCAAAAAGCACTCTTTTCTGTACAATGTTCTCTACCCCCTGCTCTAGCATTAAAACTAACCTTGTTCCTATCCTATGTCCTATAAAACTATCCTTTGGAAGATAGACACCTATGTAACAAATGATGTAATATGTGCTAGGGATACAAGGATGAAAGAGAAACCATTTCTTTCACTACGGAGCTGCCCATCTAGATGAGAATATTCCTATTAGTCGGATAAAATATATTTTTCACAAAGAATGTCCATTATTTTTGCATTTTAATGTAGTACATCCATAGAGAAGTCATAACCTTAAAAAAGTAACTTTATGAGAAAGAATTTTAGATACTGCATAGGGAGTGAGGAAGTGGTTTAGGATTAGGTTGGGAGATGAAAGAGGCAGGCCTTTAAGTAATTGTCAGTATTATTTTCATGAAAATGCAAACCATTATTAAGTAAATATACTGCAATACCTGTTAAGTAAATTATATGATCACTGTAGAATATTAAGATATGGTTATCCTGCAAGTTCTGCAATGGTAAAGTCAACCTTATAAGTTGGGAATTGTCTCAACTGTGGAGCAAGGTCATTTCCATTATGAGTTACCTCAGTAAGGGCTGACTGAAGGAATAGCCAAAGATAGAGAGCAATGGTTTTCAAATAGAAGTGCCCTTGCCTTCCAGGGGCTATTTGACAATGTCTGGAGACATTTTTGATGAATGCAATTAGGGGAGGTGCTACTGGCATCTAGTGCACAGAGACCGTGGGTACTGCTAAACATTCTACAATGTACAGGACAGTATCTCACAACAAAGAACTGCCCAGCTACAAATATCAGTAGTGCTGAGTTTGAGAAATCCTGACATAAATGGTTTCCCCAAAGGTAGCATCTCTTTCCCCTTTTGTAGTACCTCTTTTCCATTCTGAGATCCTTCCTGGGATAGACTGGGGGTAAACTCACCATGAAAAGATTTAAAAAATGATATTGTCACAACTATACCTGAAAGCATTCAGTGCATTTCTTGAACTTGAGTAAGCATTAAGATATCTGGGATTCATCTTTAGAATACATATTCTTGAGCCCGCTTCCAGGGATTCTTACTCAGGAAGTTTAGAATAGGAATCAGGAATCTTAATTTTTCATGTGATTTTAATGTGCATGATTGAAGAACCATACTGTGTGAAACAATGCTCTGTTGGATAAGACTCAAGCTCTTTGACAGTCTGTACAAGTCTCCACTATGGCCAAATCCCTGCGTATTTTTTTCTGATGTATATATTTTGTCTCTCTCTTCTCATACACTATGTTCCAATACTGATTCATTTGAAGTTCACTGAAAGTGCACTGTTTCATGAATCACCACCTTTCACATGCTGTCTCTTCTGCTTGGATCTCCTTTCCTTCTTTGTCTTACTACTAGTGAGTAACCAGTAGTACGCTGATAAATATTTAGAGGCTATCCAAAAATAAACAAACAAAAAATCCTTGATTTATAGTATTTGCTATTTTTGATGATATAAACACTCATCAATGCCAATTTGAAGCTACCAATGTGGCCTTTCTGAAAACCGAGAGTTGGGAAGAAATGTGCACAATCAGCTCTTGAGAACTGGCATGTGCTAGCTCCAGCTCACAACTGCAAATAACTTTTATCCTTTATCCTTCCTTGAAGACTTCCCCTAGAAGTCAAGACTGTTTCTTGCACATTTAATATTGAAAGTGTCAGCCGGGCATGCTTGTAGTCCTAGCTACTCAGGATGCTGAGGTGGGAGGACCACTTGAGCCCAGGAATTTGAGTCCAGACTGGGCAACACAGTGAGACCCCTCATCTATGCAATATACATATATATATATTTTATAATAATCATTTTCTCTCACTTGTATTTCTTAACATGCACATTACTTAAGTAGACTGTGAACTCTTTGATAAAAAGGCCTGTGGTAATAAAAGATATATTCAGTAATATTACATTTTAACTCAGGTGTTTATGTATTCCTGATAATTTTTTGGTGTGTTTTCCTTTTGATATTCCAAATTATTTAATAAAGTTTTTAAATCTTTAAAGCATTTTCTAAGTTTCAGTTTCAGTCACGTTAAAGTGTATCAAGCTAAAGGCTTTTGTTCATGTTTAAGCCAAAATAATAAAGAGGGAAAGTATGTCTTCTGAGAGCCAGCCTAACCACCAATAAAAGTGACACATGTGACCTTGGGAATTTACCTTTGGGCTACTTTTCACTAATATGGGGTTCTCTTCCAAAGAATCTAGGTTTTGGGTTATTTCAGTGTAAGAAAATTGTATTTACTCATGGTATAGTACTTTATAGTCAAGTTTGCTGAGTTGAACTATTGTTACTTTTAAATTATTAGGGATGTCTTAACTGTACCAATTTTTCTCGGAAAGGATTCCCTTCCTGATTCATTCCTAAGTAATTACCATCCTGAAATGGAACATATTTTTGAGGAAAGAAATATTTGATAATTGCTCTGTTACCTGGAGAAGATAGAGTGAAGACATTTTTGCTACCATAAGAAAGTATATAGGTAGATCGTTTTATTTCATCTAAAAAGTTAAAATAGTTATCTTTCTGAACCCTCAAAAAATCACTAGGAGTACATATTATCTCAGTCATTTGCTCTCTCTAATCATGTAGATATTAGACAGCATATTTATTTTACTCAAAGACCAATTCTAAAATGTTTAACTCTAGTGAATGCACTCTCTCTCTCTCTTTCTCTGTATGTACACGTGTGTGTATTCATAGATTTGAATAGATCCAACAAATCATAATACAGTATAAATAGAGGAAATGATCTTCCTGTAAGGGCATAGGCATAAAAATGAATTAAACAAATCATAGCATGCTATGGTATAGAATGTTCTCTCAATATTTTATGAGTAATATCTCTTCTGGGAGGTAACAGTGATTATAAACAAAAGACATGGGGGAGTTTTGTCAAAAAATTCTTACTTAGAAAATGCATTTATTTGGTTCCCATATCGCTTTTCGCTTATTTGCCTTTTAGTGGTTTATGGAAAGATGCAAGAACTTGAGTAGATCTTCTACATGTGATTCAGTAGGAGCAGATTTTTTTTTTTTTTTTTTTACTTATCACTGTGCCAAATCAAACTCTATTTCCAACTCAAAAGCAAACCCAAATAATATTTAACTTTTCTGGCTTAAATTACTCATTTAAAAAGTAAGTTTAAATTGGCAGCAAAAACAATTGTGTAAGCTGCTAGGGCAGAAACCTTAGAACAATGATATTTAGACACAGATTATCAAATACTTGATAAAACAGAAAATCATCGTAAAATATAATTTTAATTTCAGTGATTTGTCATTTTGGAGTTATTTATTTATTTGTCATTGAAAAATGACTTGCTCTCAGGCTTATATCTCAAAAAGAGCTAGCAACAATTTTGAAAAACTAATATTATGTTAGGCAGGTGTCCCAAAACTTGATAGGACACAATTGTACAGTATAACTTAGTGATGTAAATGACATATGTTTCTAAAGAAATGGACTTTATAACTTTCTTAAAGCTTTATTCCCTTTGAATGATGGGCTTTCCTGCCGAGGAGTGAAATAATTACGTATAGTACTGTACCAAAACACTCTCTTAAAAATATATTGCATCAGGGTCATGATGTTGTAATTTAGAATTTTGAAGGTAAGAGAATGAACTTTTAAATTTAATATCTTGGGGACTTTCAATCCTTTCCACCCAAAACTTGGCTTTCAATTTTTCTCCACAGATGATTTTAATGGTTTAAACTGGTTATGGCTTTTCAAATTGTGAAGTAGCCAATAATTTAGTTTTGACAAGAGTTTAAACATTAGTTCTAACCAGCTCTAGTTATTTTAAAAATCAGATTTTAGAGTAAAAGAAATAAGTGTTCTTTATTAATATTTCTTATTGCTCAGAAACATATATATTTAAAAATAAAATTTCAGTGGTTTTAATCTGAGGGAAAAACTCCTTATTTCCATAATAATTTCCCGACATATTGTTGCGTGTAAGTGAAAATTAGAAATGGAGAGCAATAGTTTCAAGACATAAACCCCTTCTGTCTTCCTCTATATACATATAAACAGTATGTCCGTAGCCTATGTAAGTTTCATAGTTTGTAGCGTAATTTTGAGCTCAGTTATCACTCGCACACTGTAAGAAAGAGGCTCCATCAAATGATGGCATAGAATTCCGAACTTCATCCCACTGCAAAGTTTAGAGTCTTTTGAATTGCCTTGATTTAGGCTTTGCAAAAGCCGTCAGTGGCAGGTTGCCAGTTTTCATGAAGCTTACACAGTATTCATCTTGAGACTTTTTGGATTGCTTTTAAATAACTCAGTAGACAGAGGGACATAATGCCCATCTTATATCGCCTGGACCAACAAGTGCACTTGACAACTGTTAATAGAGAGGCTGAAAAGGAGGCTGCATATGGGGACTCAGAATCCTAAGAACCTTCTCATGGTTAACTATATAGTTTGCACTTCAGTCCTTTTGTGCTAACTGTGGTCTTCTATTATTCCTCTTTATTTATAAAATGATTCAAATTAGCATCTGTATCAACATAGGCAAGAGAGGATATCTTTGGACAGAGGTATTAAGGGCAAGCCCCTTTTTCCAAATACCATTTTTTCTTGCCTAGATATTCTCAGTTTTGAATAGATGTAGCAAAAAATAAAGAAAAATTATCTGATTTATCTTGGATTAAACATAAGTACAATGTTTTTAAGAAGTGGATTGCGACCAATTCAGGGCCTCTCAAATTTTTTAGATTTTTTTTCAGTACCGAAGTTTGATTTGACTTTATAACAAGAGTCCACTCATCTATAAATTTTAAAGTTTAATAAATATCAAAGTTAAACTAAATGAATCCAGTCAACCCTTCATATCCATGGGTTCCCTATGCGTAGATTCAACCAACTGGAGATAGAAAATTCTTTTTAGAAAATTCCATCTGTACTGAACATGTACAGACTTTTTTCTTGTCATTATTCCCTAACAATACAGTGTAACAACTATTTACATAGCATTTACATGGTATTAGGTATTATAAGTAATCTAGAGATGATCTAAAGTATACCAGGGGATGTGTATAGGTTATGTGCAAATACTACACCATTTTATATCACAGACTTAAGCAGCTGTGGAGTTTGGTATCCATGAGAAGTAGAACCAATCCCCCATGGATACTGAAGGCCAACTGTCCTGTATTCTCTGTAGCAATTTTGAAAGGAAGTGAAAACAGTCAACTGGGAGCCGAGTGGTCTGTTACTGTTATTGCGATCTCAACTAGACACAATCTTTAACTTTAGTTTTTGGATCTGTCAAATGGGAAGCAGTTTGATTAATCATTTTCAAAATTCCCTTACTGCCATGAAATTAATATCACTATGACATTACTTTAAAGACTATGGTCTAGAAAAGATGAAAACATGAAAGGAGAAAAAGAGGTATTAGCATTTGCCTAGAGATATTTAAATCAAGAGATTTTTGCAACCAAATTTAATCATGGAAGCAGAGAAACATAAAAGAAAGAAATGTGATGTTGATGTCCCCACATAATAACTTGATCTTCTCCCTCGTGGCTTCCACAATCACCCCGAAACATGTGACTGTGATAGAGAGAAAACACCAGCTCCATACAGCAATTTACAGAATTCAAGGCTTGTCAATTAACAGGTGCAAACTACAGGGAAAGAATCTGGATTTGGATCGTGGAGGATTTCCTATGTCCCACTCTTCCTTTCATACAGTCTCAGTGGTACCAGTAAGTCAACTCAGGGATATGGAAACAGAAAGGAGTTGTCAACACAGCCTAAGCAACGGGGAATTGTGAAGAGGAGGCTGGATTGAAATGGGATTGAAAATGGAGATCCTGTTGGGTAAGCATTGTGCGCAACACTTTGCTAATTACTCTGTACATGTTTTGAAAGCTGCATCAGAATAAACTTCAAACTGGGTATACAAATATTATCAGAAATTTCTAATTGGCCCTGATGTAATCTGAATGTTTAGATGCTCCTAATACTTATTTCTTAGGTAAGTGGAGAACACAGAAATGTGATAGAAATGTGGTAGTATTTCTTCTGAAAAATTTATAATTTATTTTATTTCTTAACATAAAAATCATGGTGTCAATCAATTTAGTTTTTGTACACAATGTATAAAAGATTACCTTGATTTATTTAAAAATTATTTTCCATGTACTTTATTAATTTATGCATTCAAATAGTGATTGAGTATTAAATAGGTGCCAGGTACCAAGTTCACTGAGATACAATGATAACTAAAACCCAGTCCCCGTCTCCCAGGAGTGTGCTGTAGATTCAAATAATACTGGATTGCATGTCCTTTGTTACAATGGAAAGTGTCAGCAGCCTATGACATAATTATAATCTGACAGAAAAACTAAGTATTATATAATCAAGCAACTTCTTTCAGTGAGTATCCACTCCATGGTGCTCTGCCACTATGAAAAATTATACTCACAAATGTTCCTAGCATATTTAAAAGACGAAAAATGCCTATGCACTAAAAATTAATCCCAATTCATTCTAGATATTATTTTATGTAGAATTAGAATATGAAGATATTAACCAAGAGAATGAAAAATGAGTGTACCTGCATACAACCGTGTGTTCTATTTTTCAGGCTTAACAGCTTAGCTGTAACATTTGTACATTAGCTAAATAACATCTCAAGGGGAACTGGAGATAGAACCTTGATGTCTACTGATTGTACATGTGTGAGTTTGTGCTCTCAAAGGATGGTCCTTAAAAAACTCCCTGCTGGAAGCTATTGTGCATATTGTAAAAGGACTGTTGCTAAGTGCCAATTGAGCTAGTACTGTATACTTGCCATTTAAAAAGAAGATTTCATACCACTTGATCATGTTAAATAGAAATGTTTGAAATTTATACAGAATTACATCAAAATGGCACAGTAGTTATATGTCTAAGGAGCTGAGACTACTCTATCCCATAACTAATGTCAATCCTGGTAGATGGTTTAATGGGAGACTGTCACAGAATGCATTACATGAGAAGTATAGAAAGCCTTGGAATAGGGAGGCCATAAATACATACTGTAATAGAACCTAAACCCATGTTTGCATTGAAATACACCTACATATGTACATATATATATATATATAATGTCTCAAATAACACAAATGGAACTCTGAATGAATTTTTAAGTACATACAGTCATTTCTAAACCAATCAAGTAAGTTTTGTTCTAGAGTCAAAATATCATCCTTGGTGTTATACAGAGTTCTTGTGGGATAACATGTGTTACTTCTGACAAATTCTTCTGAAAAATCTCACCTCTTCAAAGACTTCTAATTTTATGTCCAAAATAAGGGAGCAGGTCCATTCTTGAAATCTTTTAAGTGGGTCTTGTCCATCAACCAATTGTATTTTCAGTAGATATGTGTTCTATGTCCCCTAGTTGTATAATATAAATGTCACAAATGCAATAATAAGCTACCTTAAGCCACAAAAATATGAAACCGGGAAGGAAATATACTAAAGTGCATGACTCTACCTTCCCTTCCTCCAAAGGCCCCAATGAATAGCAAAAAAGGAAAACGTTTAGGGAAGGAAAATATGATGTATGCAGGAAATAAAAAAAGAAACTGGTGTAGGCCAGAAAGTTTGAGAAGAGCTTGGCAGATAGAATGTAAGTGAGGGTAGAAAATAGAAAGTAAGGAAAGACATAGTTAAAAACCCCAGGGGTGGGTACAGACTTCCCAAGAGTCCAGAAGAAATGTTAAACCTAGAGCCAGCGAAAGAATTTTATGGCATGTGAGTTATATATTACTTCAATGAAACTGTTTAAATCATTTTTTTTTCTTCAGAGAAAAAAAAAAAGAACATTAATGGGCAATGAGGCAGCCATGAAGGAATAAGACAAGCAGGATTATTGCTCCCTGCAGGTGACTATTCAGAAGAAGCTCCAGCTTCCCAAGCTTTCTTTTAAAAATAAAAAAAAATCATGAACTAAGAAGGGCTTTTGAGGTGGTCATAAGGGTGGGAAAAAATGTGAGCAGTTTCACTTAGATCCTTCCTACTACCATGAAGAATTTGGAGGGGAGAAGACAAGGCAACTATCTGTCCAAGAAGCAAAAGCACCACCACCTTGATAGGAAACCTTTCGTAATGTTAGCTTTGGGAGAGACCCCCACCCTATAACCTGCCCAACCCTCTCAAACCCCAAGTAAAGCCTACCCATTGGCCCGGTCTGTCCAATAACATAGATACTACAGCCAGAATCCCTCCTCCCTGCCCCACTCCCAACTCCTTTTAGTTCTCTAAAAGGAAGGACTCTTTTAGGGAACTGACTGTTCATCTTTGGGGGAGTGAATGCCAGCTAAATATACTAACCAACCTGATCCCTCATTTACAAATACGAACCTCCAACTATGCATTATCAGACATTTGATGAAAACCCAATGGCTTCGAAGGGAAGGACCACTAAGAACAAACAGAAATTATGCTGGGAAATAGTATCCTTAGATTTGAGAAAGTGTCTCACAAGCTGCTATAATAAAAGTGCTAATCAGAGAACAAAATGAGTTCCTGGGAATTTAAAGTACGATTACAAAATTCAAAGAGAGAGTCACCAAACTACTGAATAACCAACTTAATGGAAATATTTTCAAATAAGTAATTTAAGTAAGACTCTTAAAGAAATGTCTCAGAACTTAGAGCAAAAGACAAAGAAATAAAAAAATAGGAAATAAATGCTAAAAGATATGAGAATTTGATCCAGGAGATCCAAAATTCAACATTTAAGATTTTTTTTTTTAACACATAAGATTTTAGAAGCAGAGAACAGAGACAAGGAATGGTTATGGAATAGGGAATTGAAGAAAAAATATCATCACATCTCACAACTACGAGAATGACAAAAATTGATTTTGATAATATACAGTGTTGGCAAAGATATAGAAAGTAGGCAATACCATAAGCTATTATGGAGAATGTAATTTGGGTGACTTCTTTGAGAAGAAATTAATTTACCTTTTAAGCTGGCATTTTGCTTCTAAGAATTTTTCCTACGGATAATTTGTCCAAGTGAGCAAGGACATACATTCCAGTATTCATTTCAGCATGACTTTAATAAATAAAACTAAAACAATGTAACTATCTAGAGTAGCAGTACATTTATACAATCATTAAAAAATGAGGACTTTTCTATATGTTGATATGGATAAACATCAGATATGGAGTTGAATTCCAATCAAAAAAATTAAGGAAAAATTTGCATGTTAAAAAAGAACATAGATACAGCTGTAGATTCTTTTATGTGCTTAAATATTTCTTAGAAAAAACTAAATTGAAGAGTTCACATTTTAATGTTGTCTTTAATTAGATATGTCCATACATCACAATATTCTTAAAGATTGAGAAAAATGATTGAGTTATAAAATAAAAGTAATCTTAAAACATTCTGGCTCATTTGATAAAAATCAAACATATTAATTCTATGCATAAATAATTTTTAATAAAGACAGTGACTCAAAATAAATCATTATGATGGATCAAAAAAGGATATTTAGATACATTATCTTTCAGAACAGAGAGTCTGTTTTCCTGGCTTATTCATAACTCTCCATCAATTATATAGTGAACATATAAAAATTTCTATGTATTTTCTGATTTCATCATGTGTAAATCAAGGAAGACTCACCTAGTAGAAGAATAGAGAGCTGTTTTTAAGCTTATTTAAGAAAAAAAGTCTTAAATGGATAATAACATCTCATATTCATCAAAAATGATAGAAAACGATTTTATGGACTATCGAAACTATTAGTCATTTTGTTTCTTTATGAACTTTTTGTCACTTTATTCTTTTTTTTTTTTTTTTTGAGACAGAATCTCACTCTTTTGCCCGGGCTAGAGTGAGTGCCGTGGCGTCAGCCTAGCTCAC
>CAUYRB010089744.1:0-68803 GCA_963574695.1 Propithecus perrieri | reverse complement strand
TGTTAGTGTAGCCACCTTCATCAATAATCTTAGCTAGATATTCTGGATAACTAGCTATAGCTTCTCCATCCTTGCTGCTTCACCTTGCATTTTTATGTTATGGAAATGGCTTCTGTCCTTAAACTCCATGAACTAACCTCTCCTAGCTTCAAATTTTCTTCTACAGCTTCCTCACCTTTCTTAGCCTTCATAGAGTTGAAGAGTCAGGGCCTTGCTCTGGATTAGGCTTTGGCTTACGGGAATATTGCATCTGGTTTGATGCAATTATTGCTATTGCACATTTAATAGACTATAATATAGGTAAACATAACTTTCATGTGCACTGAGAAGCCAAAAATTCATGTGATTCATTTGACTGCAATATTCTCTTTATTGCGTTGGTCTGGAACTGAACCTGCAATATCCCCAAGGTATGCCTGTACATAAGTGTAATTTCCCACATCAATTTTAAAAAAGAAAAAAATCATAGGATTAGCTGCACGAGCTTTCCATACAATTCAATACCATTCATTATTTTAAAAATTCTTAGCCAACTAGGAATAGAAGGGAACTTCCTTGAGCTGACACGTTAGGCAGGGTAATTAACACTAGCTAGCTAAATCGCAGCAGGTCTGCAGTTTAACCTGATTGTTTTGGTTGTTGGTATCACTCAAGCCATAATTACCGTGGGTTGGACAGCCATCCTTCAAGCAGATAAATGCTGTGGCCCACCTCCTATAACTGCCTTAAAGAATAAAGAGCATATTTCCCCAGATGTTCTGAATGCTGCCTACACAAAGCCCTGAGTAGTCAGCTCCTTTTGGGACTTCCTCAGCTGAAGAAAAATGCCTTGCTCAAGATCATGACCCATTTCCAGGGTGGCCTGCATCCAATGACTGATTGACATGTTGGTATAAGGGCCCAGACAGCTCTGAAAGACCTACCATCCTGGAAACTTCTGCTTCCAGTATTATAGTCACAGAGAAGCACTGTGGGGGACATTGAATGGTGATTTATGATTGCAAGTCATGATTTATGCCTAGAAGCTCTATACTTGACTTTTTTACAACACCCATTGGTGAAAACTCCATACAGGGCCCCATCAAAATCATAAGAAAAGTTAAGAAATATCCATCTCCTTTGCACCACAAAAGAGGAAATAGGGTTAGGGAGCATCAACTTATTTTCTGCCACAGATAATATCTGTGTAATTTAAGCAGCCAACATTGCTATTAGTGACAAAATAATGGCAATGCTTATTTTCATTTAGAAAAAAAGGAATACAGATGCCCACCATAGCTGCTTTAACCCAAAAATTTATGTAGGATCTAGATAGTTCTATAAAACAAGTATTTAGGATTAACAAGATTTAAGGGATTATGGGTTGGAAATGAAGAAAGAAAACTAGCAATTGTAGCAGGTGATCTAATTGAATAAAACATATCAAAAATCAAAGAATATATCTTTTTAGAATTAAATAAGAGAATGTAGCATACTTTCTAGGTATGTGATCAACAAGCAGAAAGTCATGTGTGACAAGTAGTTCCAAAATATTATTTTAAAATAACCTATTTACATTAACATGCTGAAATATAAGGTACTTAGTAATAAGTCTATCAAAAGATGGCTAAATTTTTTGAGCATTCTTTCCATTTCAAAAACAAAAAAGATGACAGTGAATTAATATAATCCATGTATCATACAGATGTCAATTTTCCTTCAAATTGTTCTACATATTCAAAGAGAAGCTTATAAAACTTTTAATATGTTTAATGAAGAAGTTTGTCAAATTTACAAGGAGGAGCAAAGGCCAAAGAATTGGCCACATAGTCTTAACAAACAAGACTCATTGATGTATGCTTTTAGCAATGGAGACAGTATGGTATTTGTAAAGTTACACACAGGTTTTTGTGTGAAGCAGAAAGTAAATTCCAAAGATACTAGCAAGTGTGTATGAGAGAGAGAGAGAGAGAGAGAGAGAGAGAGAGAGGGAGAGAGAGTGAGTGAATAGCACAGGGACCAAGAAAGATTTGCGGAAAACAGATGGTCTTTTAAATTAATAGAATAATTGATGCTCCATATAAGAAACAAAAACAATCTCTGCCTACATTATGCACAAAAAATATTTAGATGGATTACTACCTTAAATGTTAATGTAAATCAAAATATTTAGAAGAAATATAGGAGAATTATTGAGGGAATTCAAAGGTGAAGAAGAAGTTTCTGAACCATACCAAAAAAAAAAAAAAAGAAAAAAACACAAGAAAACAAAAAAACATTAACTACAAAAGAAGAAATAGATGAATTTTAATATATTGGAATTAAGAAATTTTCCCTATTGGAATATATTATAAATAAAGTGAAAACATAAACTGGGAGAGTTTGATGTTTATAACACTTAGATGAACAAAGTAGTAAAATCAATCTCTCTCTGTCTCTCTCTTCATATCAATAAGTAAAATTCAAAATATCAGAAAAATGAGCAAATCCATAAAATCTATATGAGATATTTTTACTGTAATAGCTACAAAAAAGGTATTTTAATAAAAATGAAAACAAAAACACTGTGCTCAAGTGCATTGGGGAATTTAAAATATCATACAATACCATTTTTTATCTACTAGAACTAAGTTGTCAAAAATTCTGAACCCAAAGTGATCTTTCCTTGTTCTCTCCTCTTAACGGTCTACCATTCCCCCGGGAACCCACACATGGAATGAAATTAGTCTTCTGAGCAGACACTTAACCTGTTGCCTGGAGGAGCAGTGTCTGTCTCCAACTCTGGTTAGTGTAGATAGCTTCAAAGATTAGAGGCTTCTCACGCATTAACTGGATCATTCGAGGACATATTTTCATATTTGTTTCCTTCCCCCCTTCAGGAGAAGTGAGTGTCTGAGATAGGGAGAATGGGAAAATGTTCCTTCTAATACATTAGGAACTGTGGTCTGATTTTATGGGTTGAGTTATAAAAGTGATTGTTTCCCTTACACATGTCTTTTCATATTTCTCTCTCTCTCTCTCTCTCTCTCTCTCTTTAACATTTCCTCCCTTTGTGCTTCCCAGCAGCTATAAGCCTCTAAGAGAATGTTATTTTAGGGGATTATGATACCACATGCACTCCACTCTAGGTTCTAGTGGAGACTAGTAGGAGTTCTCTCAGGATTAAAATGGACATCATAGAGAAAGAGCCCCAAATGGTTTTATCTATATGAGCAGCAGAGTAAGTAAAGCAGTGAGTAGTGAGAAATGTATGTGCATCTGAGTGTGTGAAGAGAGGGGAAAAGGGCTTCTGCAATTTTCATTTGGGTCAATTATTTGAAGGAGATAATTCAAGGCAGCTCTTTTGCAGCCTTTTTAGGAGTGATTCTCCCAAGATGATGCACATGATAAAATGATTCATATTTCAGTTGGTTGTTTTGATGGTGTAGAGTTGCAGCTAATAAGTTACAACTTAATGCAGAAATCATCAGGTGGTCAGTAAATTTTAAAGAAAATTCTTCTTCTTTGATATTTTTTTTCCTTTGCTCTGCCATGTCAGCACCCTTGATTTCTTGTTCTTAGGTATTTAACATGGAATTATTTGAAGTGTTTAACTTCAACTTCCTTCTTTCAGTCTCATAATTGAAGTTATTTTACTCTTAGAAAAACCATCTATTATAAAAAGGAATTATATGTTAAATGAGGACTGTAATGTAGAGAGGGGGAAATGGATGGATTGAATTGGGAAAGGAAGACTGATTGAGGTTTAAATTAAAAATGAAATATAAATGACATAAAAGTGATGCATTTTCTAGATCCTGTACTTTATATTTGAAGAGAACTTTTAGTGTTCTGGCTACTTCTGTAATTCCTGAAAAGAATATAACCATTTGGGGGATTAAAAGGGGAGGCAGCCTTTTCAAATGTTTTTTTTTCCCCCAAACTACATTAATATCCATATTATCTCTCTTGGATTGCTTTAGATCAATTTACTTCCAAGGCATTTATTTTGGGGCTCTAGATAATATTTTGTAATCTACACTACATTATAATATGTGTTTAAGTCAATTTTCCCAAGCAAGATACCCATTTATAATACAGTAAGCATTCACTTATTGTATCCAATATAATATTATCACAAGTGGCTATGACTTTATCTGGACCAAGAGAAAAAAGTTTTTCAGCTACAAATATATGGCAGATTGTATTTTGCTAAAATGAATAGAATCTTGTCCCATCCCTATTAAGAGATGAAATCTATTTTCCCTCCCCTTGAACCTGGGGAATGGGGAAAGGGGTTTTGTGTCTTTCTCCATCAATAGAAATAAGTGAAAGTGATGCCGTATGCACTTCCAAAGCTAGGTCATAAAAGGAGATATAGATTCCTTGTGGCTCTCTTGTCCTTGGAACTCAAGTCTTGGGAATCCTAAATTGACATGTACGAAGTCTAGCTATCCTGAAGCTACCATGCTAGAGAGACCTTGTGGAGAGAGACCACATAGGGATAGAAAACCCAAAGGAACGTCATCTGTTCCAGCCCTTAGCTGTTCGGTTTTTTTTTTTGTTTGTTTTTTTCTCGAGAACAAATGATTTTATTAGGGAACAGCAGGAAAACTGCAATCTGGGTTATACAAGCTATGGCAGCATATAGCTTGACACAGGCATGTCCAAGGAGGTCGGGGGCAAGGGGAGTCTTTTAAAGACATAGAGAAGAAAGTTTGCTTAAGTTGTTTCAAAACTAAAGGTTACAAAGACCAAAGGTTACAGGAGTTTGCTGCAGGGAGTTGGTGGGAGTTTATCAGCTACAGCAAGGCGAGTGACCTCGTGCAGGTAGCTTATCTAACTTGATTCCAGTGAGGTAACCTGATAGTGCTCTAGTGCAGGGATGTCTTATCATAAATTCTGCTCCCAAACATGTTTGTGCGAGGGCTTCTTTGTCAAGTCCTCCCTGACTCCATCTTGCTACTGGCAACTTTCACAAGATAAATAAGGAAAGAGATAGAAGGTTAGTAAGATCTTAAGAAAGGTAGTCACAGCATGATAACTTCAGGAGGAAAGTCATTTCTTCCTTCAGTCTACAAATGTATATAATAATTACATAACCACAAAAGGCAGAAATCTAGATAGATTCTATCCCAATTCTGATTTTGTAGGATTGTTTGCTGGACTAGCATTTACAGCCTTAACATCAACACTTTACACTTTGTTTATTTTAAGCTATCAGATGACGAGTCTTTCGAGGAAAAGTCAGGCGTGGGAATTCTTTACAGCTTGTGGAGGGATGATTGTTTTTTTTTCCAATTTGAAAGCAGTCACTG
The DNA here is from genome assembly GCA_963574695.1 of Propithecus perrieri. Taxonomy (NCBI): domain Eukaryota; kingdom Metazoa; phylum Chordata; class Mammalia; order Primates; family Indriidae; genus Propithecus; species Propithecus perrieri. Next base: position 63,527 of record CAUYRB010089744.1, on the reverse strand, counting down.
TTTATTAACTGACCAGATTGCAAAAATAATCATGGTAGAGACCTTAGTTCATTCTTCTACTAAGCCTGTTGATGTGATCTTCCCTGTGGCCAGCATCTCCTTCTACACAATGGGTTGTCTTTTTCTTCATTCCACCCCGTGGAGATGATAACTCAAAGGGCCACAGGAAGTTATTTGCTTCTTTGAGATGTTTCCCAACAGTATAGATCTCACAAATCAGATCCTCCATGCATATGGTGCCGTGTTTACCCAGAGATCGAGCAAAGCACTGTCTGTCAATGCAGTTCGCTTCCTACTGATCTTGCCGTAACCATGCTTGTCAATTAGTTCATTTACTGACTTCAGGTTTGGGTACCCCTATGCAATATATGGTTCTACAGTCCTCCACAGGCTAACTGAAGCCTTGTTGAGCTTAACAAAAGTTCCATTGAAGATCTGGTGAAGGCAAAGAAGCTGCAGCACCTTTCGGACCTTTGGGCTCACACCGATGACTGCTTTGATCCTGATGACAAACGCCAACTTGGGTTCTGCAGGTGCATAGAAGTTGCCGGCTTTTCTTGCAATCCTAGCCATTGGAATCTCAGTTCTATACATCTGCCTGTATTCCTGAGGATAGTGCTTAGCTTTTCCATAGATAAGCTTTTGCCTTGCCTTTCGAAGGAGCTTTTGGGCAAACTTCTTTCTCAGGCGTTTGATCTTCAGCTCTGCAAAATCCTTTGACTTTTTCTTACGGGTTTCTGGCACAGCAGAAACCTTCTTTTTCTTCTCTTGGACACCCTCCATGGTGCCAGCTGAAAAAGAGCTGATCCTTTGTCAGATTTATCCATGTATCAATGGTGGTAGGTCCCTCCCTCCACACTGCTCCCAGAGTTCTCTTTTAAAACCAGCAGGTCATTCACTGAAGGTGACTCCTCTGTCTCCAGGCTCTCCAGATTTCCTCTTCCGGCAAGGTGTTTCTCCTCTTCTCTGCCTGGCCAGGGTCACACTGCAGGCCACAGGCCAACTCCTCAGAGTACCAGGAGCTCACATCTGGATGCAAGAGAAACCCTTCCAGGAGGGCAAGGCCAGAAAATGATCCTAGGGCCCAACACAGGGCTACACAGAGGAGGTGCCCACTTTTTGTTGAAGTCACTCATTCAACAAGTATTTATTGAGCACCTACTATGTGCCAGGCTCTGTGCTAGGCTTCAGGCATGTACGGGACTTCAAACCAGGAAGGGTCCTGCCCTTGGGGAGCCCACGGTTCATTGGGATGGGGTGGGGGGTGGGGCAGACCTTCCCCTCTTCCCCAGGGAATGCACGGGGTGGCTTCAGCTAAGAGCCACAAGGACCCTCCGCATGTGGGGTAGTGGGGTGGAGAGAGAGGGTCAGGGAAAGCACCCGAACAGCAAAGAGATAGCCTTGAGCCCACCGGGGATAGTGTTGCTGAGGGAACTGCAGGCTTGGAGGTGGGACCGCGCCGGGCAGCGGCAGGAACAGGCCAGGCTGGGTCGCTCCTACAGGCCTCGGGGTGCCCCGGGGAAGGTTCTGGATTTTATTTCGATCCCAACAAGGGGCGTGCCATATTGTTCTCTTTATGGTGGTGAACGAGGCCCAGAAATGGCCAGCGTCTCGCCCGCGGCCTCCCTGCGGCCGGAGCCCAGCGCTGCCTGCCGGGCCGCTCTCGGCACCGCGTGCTGAGAGCCCGTCCCCCTCCCCAGCCGCTGTTCGATTTTTCTAAGCCCAGGCACTAGATATGTAAGAGGATAAGCCTTCAGGTGATTCTAGCTCCCAGCCTTTGTGCTGCCCCATTCAAGCCCTGCATACACTGCAGATCTGTGAGCAAACTAAATGTTTTCAGCCACTGTGTGTCAGAGTGGTTGATTATACACCAGTTGATAACTGGAAAAAGCTATTGAACTTCAGATACATTAATTTATTGTTTGTATCTCAAAGACAAAGCCACAAGACCACTTTGGAAAACCAGTGAGCCCCATGAGATACATAGATTCTGAAAGAAGGCCTCTCAGACCATTATGTGGGAAACTCATAGGGAAATGAAGAGGAAGGAACTGGCGTATGCTGTCATACAAATCATTTCTCACTACTTTCCACCCAGATTATATCCTAAATGTTTGGCACACTATGTGAAAATGTTTATTTCAGTCTGTATTTGTAAACCACAAAGTTAGGTACAAACTGGGCATAACCATACTAAACATCAAAACAGGGATATGTTAGTAGGCACTGAGTCAGTCAGGTAAGGGACTCGAACTTCACTTGCAGCTCAGGATTGTTAAGGACACATCAAAGAGAGAAATAAGTCAAAAGAGATACATAAGGGGAAATCTTGGAAAATAAAGCTACTAGGACTTGTAAAGATTTTGAAGCTTGTTCACAGAAGGTGGAGCCAGCCAAAGAAATTGAGATGGAGTGGCCATATAAATTCAAGGAAAAGTACTATTTTGTGATGTTGTGGAAGCTGGTAGATGTGAGCAACTTAGTACTGCTTTGATGTTGAGGTAATAGAAGGGTCCATTGGATTTTGTCAACTTGATCTTTACAAGAGCAATTTCAGTAGAGTGCTGGGGCTATAAACCAGAATAGAATTAATGGCACAAAATTGGGGAATGTAATGTGACCAATCTAACAAAGAAATCCCTTTGATTTCTGGGGTAGTCGGATTGAAAATCTAGATATATCTTTCTTTACTGTGATGTGTCCTTTTCTATGCACCTCTGCATCAGATTTGGAAATGAATAAAGAGAGGAAATTAAAAATAGTGAGAGAGAAACAAAGGAGTAAAAGAGAAGAGGAAAGGTATTGCTAATAATTTACACATTCTCATAACCTGAGCAGATGAAAAGCCCCTCTCCCTAAAATAGAAGCACTACTCCTTACTTTCTCTCCGCTCAAGCACTAAATACTCCATACTGCAGTTCTGTATTTATCAGCAGAGCATTTACTTAATCTTCTTAAGCAAATTTAGCTGGGTGATCTCTTTTGAAGTTCACTTTAGTCCTTTCAATATTCAAGGAAAAAAAGGTTTTTTAAAGACTGGCTATCCATATTAGAATGTATATACACTTCCTAAAAATCACAGAATGCCATTGTATAGCTAATGGCATCATCTATGATTGCAGAATGGCAGTTGCATCATGTGAATATTTTAAAGTAAGGCATTCTGCTAGCCCACGCCAAGATATATAAATCGTTTTTACACAAAATGTTGAATGGATTCAAACTTGATAGATTTAGGTTTATGTTTCTGATGGATTATTCAACCTAACCCTATTTAATCTAGCTCCTGTGTACTGTTTGAATGTGATCACATGCAGTGATTTCTAGAATATATCATATACCTCTTCCTAGCCCCACTCCCACTGTCCCTTATACCTAAATGCCAACTCCACAGAGTTCCAAATCCTTAGCACGGTGTACAAGAGTCCTGAGGACCGCTCCAGTTTTATGTCCTGTCACTGCACATTTTATACTTTCCAGTGCTTGCAGTCCCTTGTTTGTACCCCCGGTAGTAAAGTGCAGATTTCTTTTTTGCAACATGTGTCACAGAGCCTCACTCTTTAAAAATGCTCCACAAAAAAACCCAAAAAACGTTATGTAGTTTTAAAAAAGAAATATTACTTATATCTTCTTCCTGAAAATTCATACTGCATATCAACAAAGTTTCCAAAAAGCTTAAATTAACACTACCCACAATTTTTAGACTAGGAATGTTTCAAAATACTTCTTAATTCTGGAAAATGCTGATTTAGCAGTACCGCCCCCCCCCCAAAATTAGAAAACGGTTATCTCATGCATCGATATTTAAATTGTCAAATCAAATATCACTCAGAACAAGTCTTTCCTATATTATTTTAAAAGAATAATCAGATGGAGTTATTTTGGGCAGATTACAAAAGTACACCAAGGAGATTTTTTTTTAAAGTCTCTATAATATGCAAATAGGCACCCATGGCTTCAGTAAGTACAAATTCAAAAATGTGCTGTGTCTCAAGTAAATTAGACTGTAAGTGGAAATATGTGCTCTAGAAAACCATGTTAGAGGACACAGAAAAAGGGATCAAGGTGATGGGAGGACGTTGATGTTGGAGTTGGCTTTGAAGCATTTTAATAAAATTACTTCATTAAATGTGAGTAGAATAAAGAAATATTGGAAAATTATGATATTATTTATACATGAGACAAATATATCTAGGTAAATTAATGAAATCAGAAATATAAATAAATATTTGATTTTTCCCTCTATATCTCTCTAAAGTTTTATATTTAAATTGACTGAAATATTTATATATGAATATATGCATTTGTGTATTTCTCATAGGGATAATGGGGGATTGACTTATATTAGTACTTACACAGTGTACTTCAATATTCACTTCCATTGTGAAATTCTCTCTGAACTTTTTTCCTCCTTTTCCTTGTCTCTCTACTTGGACCCCTGAGTTTTATGTATATATAGAAGTAAAGATCCCTGAGCTTTGCGTGTCTCTTCTCTACCTATCCAATTTCTTAGGTTTAATATATGTTTAGACCTATCCACTGGGAGACAAGCATGGTGTTTCGCTAGACTATTTATTCCCAAGGATTACTACAAAGCCTGCCATAATGCTCAAGGAATGTATGTTAAATTAACTAATGATATTACTTTTTAAATTAACTAATTGATTAATCCCAGATTTCCTTTTCTTTTTTGTTGCAAATCAAGTTGAGTGCATAGATGATTTATTCGGTAAGTCAGTTCACATGCTAAAGACTTTGAAATTCCTAAGATGCAAGGTAGTATAAAAAAGCTTTGTAGATAAGAATAATCATTTATCCTACAGACTTTAGTTCTTTTGATACATCCCAGTTTCAGAGAAATAATACCAGTGATTATTTTTTGTTATCAGTAAAAGTCTGAGCCTGTGAAGGATATAATGTTTTTTTATTTCTGTGAAAATATTTTTTGCCACAAACTCAGTTTTGTATACATGTTATATTCTCTCAGATTCTCAATAGAAATCATGCTGTGTTATTACTAAAAACTTGCCAATTTATTGTTTTCTATTTTCAGTTTAGTAAATTGCAGAATAATTAATTACTAAAAATTGGTTGAGGTTGAAAAAAAACATTAGCCTTTTTACTCTGTCAATTTGTATGTTATAAAGGTGATGATTAAGATTTTAGCATGGAAAAAGCTGTGGTAACAGTACTAACCAATAATTTGTGTAATTTATGAGCTTGATTCAGACATTGAATTTAGTGACTATAAAGGGAAAATAAAGCTCAGAGAAATATTGTAAATGGTCTGTTCGTGGTCTGTATAAATCAGCCAGGTATAAAGTATTATACATATTTAAACTTTTACAATGTAACTAGCTCTATTATCTAATAACATGATCATAAAATTGAATACTTTTCTTGAATTCAAATATAAAGTCTACTAAAAAATTTACAATTCATTGGGTAAATTCGGAAAGCAAATAACAAAGCAATTTCCATAAATTTCACCATTAAAATATAGCATAATTTTTATTTAGATGGTTAATTTTACACAAGATATAATTTTATTGCTTAAGCACAACTTTGCTGAATTTTAAATGTCCTTATTGACTAATACTTTTTACAACACTAGGAACTTTGCTTCAAATCTTAAATTATTTTATTTTAGTTTATCAATAACATTATTATAGTTGTCTAATATTTTAAAGTATTTCTTTCCCAATAACTGATTTATAGTTTAACTTAGTGTTTTCAATTCTCTTGAAAACAATAACTGTAAATAATTAGTATTCATAACCCTTAGCTAAGACCAGGTAATAAGGACACTGAGGTTTCCATCAGAATTTAATTAAATTTAGCAAGTTATAGCTTGGTGCTTCTCAGCATATAAAAAAGAGTTGACAAATATCATCTTAATTACTTCCTCTCTCCCCTCCGTAATGATTCAATCACTTGCTACAAAACCAAATTTCCAAGTATCAGACATTAAGTTTTGATCTAAATGTATTAAAATTTGTATTGTCTTGTAATATTTTCCTTGTTATTGGTACACAAGAATGGAGAGGGGGACCTAGAGGGTCACTCCTTTGTCCCTCACTCCTCTGAAATTGTATCATTTTATTCTTTTGCGAAGTTATCTATCTTTTTGTGTATGATGCAGCCCCATTTAATACATTGCCTTAACGCCTGGTCTGTGTTCTTCCAAAAACAAAACAAAATACTGTGTTTTACCAACAGATTGTAGTATCAATTTCCTTAGACACATTCAGTTGACATCTGTGACATTGTGGAGAAAGAAAAAAATGTGTTCCACAATTACATGTTAATAAGCCGTTAGTATTTCTTTTCTATTTATGTAAAATAGACTTTAAATTGTAGACATCTAACTGAAGGCCAGGTCTTCAATATTCAATAGTGCAGCAGCTCCCTCTGTAGGAGACTTGGAACTATTATAATATATGTCGATCTGCTAATCCAGAGTAGGCAAAGCAGATTTTTTTCTAAGCATCTTGAGTAATCATTTTATTCAGTTATTCATTGGTTTATTTTTAACAATATATATCTTTAAAGTAAATTTCCTTTTAAAATTGAAGGAAGGAGGAAGGGGAGAGAGAGAAAGAGAAGGAATAATAGTGTATGGACTGATGCTAAAATTTTTAGAAAAATTTCATATTTGTAGTCCCCAAAACAGAAATATAAATAAAATATCTGTGAAATATATTTCAACCTGCCTGGTTTTCTTTTATTAGTTAAAATTATATTTAAATGTATACTGACAATGGGCTAGCTAAAATTTCATTTACATACATGTTCAGACCAAGAGACTATATACAAATATCGTCATGCTAGATACCAAAGAATGCAAATCTCTTTTAATTGGATTTAGATGTCAGAGTATTTTGGTAAATGCGACTTACACATCTTAGACTAATTAGAAAATGAAATTTTGAATTACAGAAAAGGTTAAATGAACACAAATAGCCACCTTTAGAAATGCAATATTACATATCTAACTTACACATGTAAGATAAAAATTTTGAAGTTACTCTCAAGTAATAATTTTATTGGACAAAATTCATTGTGTAATTAGCATGTTTTTCTTATTTGACACTTTGGCAATAAAATGTCAATAATTATACAATAAAATGTCAATAATTATATTATTGACATTTTACTAGTATGTGTCAAATATTAGTCAGTGATTCTGAAATCTTGCATGGCGATTTTACTGTTTTGATAAGTAGTGCAGAAGCCCAGCTCAATTCAGTACAACATAGTTCAAATTATCATTACTTTCAAATGACCAAGGTTCTAAAGAATGAGAATTTTTGTATAATAATACTATGCTGTATTACTCACAGTCATTTTACTTTACCAGAAGGTCAAAGGATTCTATAAAATGGTAATAGTAACTTGAATTATGTATCCAGCCTCTTAACGCAGCTTAAGTACTTTATGAATATCCATGAATGATATCATTTCACAATTATCTCAATTCAGGTACCAATTGCTCACTCTTTCATTATCCTAATAAGTAAATAGATGATGAGTTAGTGCCACCTTAGTTTGAGTTGAGTTTGTTTTCTTCAAACAAAGTAGGAATAAAAATTAAATATGCTTCCAGGAATTTATTCATTTATTCATTCCCTCTACATTTTCTAGTTTGTGGGTGGAGAGGTTTTTGTAGTATTCATGGAAGATATTTTGTATTTCTGTGGTATCAGTTGTAATGTCTCCTTTTTTACATTTCTGCTTGAGCTTATTTGAGTCCTTTCTCTTCTATTTCTGGTTAATCTGGCTAGTGGTCTATTGATTTTGTTTATCTTTTCAAAGAACCAACTTCTGTTATATTGTTTTTTGTACTGCCCTTTTGTTTTTCATTCATTTAGTTGTTCTCTGAGCTTTGTTATTTCTTTTCTTTGGCTGGCTTTGGGTTTGGTTTGCTCTTCCTTTTCTAGTTTCTTGAGATGTGACATTAGGATGTGAATTTGTGATCTTTTTGTCTTTTAAGGCATTTAAGGCTATGAACTTTCCCCCTTAGTACTGCTTTTGCTATATCCCATAGATTCTGATAGCTTGTCTCCCTTTTGTTGTTCAGTTTGAGGAATCTTTTGATTTCTGTCTTAATTTCGTCATTGATCCAAGGATTGTCCAGCAGCAGGTTGTTTAATTTCCATGACTTTGTGTAGATTTATGTGTTTTTCTTGGAATCGATTTCTAGTTTTATTCCACTGTGGCCTGAAAAAGGACATGGTATGATTTCAATTTTCTTGAATTTGCTGAGACATCTTTTACGGCCTAAGTTACGATCAATTTTGGAGAATGTCCCATGTGCTGATGAGAAGAGTGTATATACAGCAGTTTTGGGATAGAATGTTCTGTAAATGTCTGCTAGGCCCATTTGTTCTAGAGTCCCATCTAAGTCCAGTGTTTTTTTTTATTGACTTTCTGCTTCCATGATCTGTACAGCTCTGTCACTGGGGTGTTGCAGCCCCCAGCAATTACAATGCTATGATTTATTTCTTTGCTTTGATCTAGTTTAATTTGCTTTATGAATCTGGGAGCTCCTGCATTAGGTGCATATATATTTAGGATTGTTATGTCTTCTTATTGAATTGCTCTCTTTACCATTATATAATGATCATCTTTGTCTTTTTCTTTTTACCATTGTTGATTTAAAATCTATTTTATCTGTTATCAATTTGCCTTGATATGCCTGTGTCGTGATCACTGTCTGCCCTTTATTTGCAAGCATCCATGGAAAAGAAGTGTATAATCTCTGTGGTTGTTTTCTCAATTTTTCTTAACTGTGTACATATGTGATATGAATTAACAAATATTTCTTTATGATCAAATATTTTAGTCTCTTGAAAACCCTTATGCATAGGCTTTTCTAAGAGAAACAATGAAATCATCCTTTGAATTACATAAGTTTATGCTTTCTAAAACATTTCTGCCAAAGTAACACTAAAGACAGAAGAGAATGGCCATGTTCCCCTGGTAGCAAAGGGTGATTACACATAAGAGCTCACCAGCAGACTATAATATTTTTGAAGTTACACGTGTCATCATAAAGACTTTATATTTTAGTCAATAAAATGTCTATATGTGTTTTAATTTAAAAGAAGCATAAAATTATTTACAATTAACTTATTTGATTTTCTTCCCCCCATGACTTCAAGTAGAATGAGCATTGACAGAAGATGTATCATACTTATCTTGAGCTTTGTGTCCATTTGCCCTTTCTTGAGATGTGTTCACAGAGCTCCAATTTGAGAAGCATGACCAAAATAATAATTCTTCTTTGAACCTTAATTCATCCCCTAATAAATGGACTCATAAATTAGGTTAAAGTTTGCATCTGACTTTTAGAATGCCTTTCTAAAATCCTCCATATTCTGCCTTTAGAAATTGTATATTCTGAAGTACATAGCAAAGCTTTTACCTCTAAATAGGAATAAACTTGACCCACATAGCTTTACAATATGTTCCCAGATTTCTTATTACTTGCTATATACTGCAGAAGGATAATCCTATATAATTCATGAAATCATGTACTCCTTTAAAAAAGTAGGGACAGGGGATAAAGTATTCTATCAAGCTGTCTCTATTGTAGAATAACAATAATAAAAAGTTCTCCTGAGAGACCTCTTCAGAAAATCCTTAACCAAAAACATCACTTTGGTCCAAAGCAATGTGACTGTTTGGATAATTCTATCTTTACCATGTACACCAGCCAATTCTTCAGGAACATATAAAGATGATGTGGATGTTTAAGAGTTTGAAGAGACAGTCAAAATCAATCTTAAAGCAAATACTGAAATAGTGCTGATATTAATGAAAACATTAAATCAATCAGATATTCCCAAGTTTTATTATAACCTTTTACTGATTACAATGATGATTACATCATTTTGATAACACCAGTCGTGTAGCCATTATTTGATGACTTTAGGTCTTTTCCTCACCTAAGCCAAATAGCATAAACAAAAGAAAGATGATATAATTGTAGGAAACGCAGACTTTGAGAACTATTTTGTAATGATGCAGGAAAGAAGACAGGGTGTGTTTCTTTAACCACATTGAGACACGAATGGTCATAGCCTTAGAATTGCAAATTAAGAGTAAGATGAGCAACGTGGAAACATTTCACATTTTCTCAGAACAGATTGTTTTAACCAAGATTTTTAGTCAAGTAAACATGAAACAAATTAAATACCCGAGGAAAGCAATAAAAGAAAGCACGTGTAAATAAACCGGGCAGTAACTTGGATTTAAAACCAACGAAAAGCCAAGTATCCATTCCCCAAGGCATGCATTTACACAGATGGGGATAATAGTGGGAAAGGGAACAAGTATGGAGTGAAGCAATTTGAACATATGGCATTCTTAAAGGTTCATATGAATTGGAGAGCAGGGAGTATTTGGGCTGTGAAGGAGGCTAACAGATCACCAACTTAATTGGCTGGCTAATGGGATATCTTTGAACAAAGGAGCTGTGATCATTATACCTACGGGATATTATGCATGATAAACAAATAATTTTGTAATGCATTGAGATGTCTATTCCTTTTTTGTAGAAGAGGAGAATGAGTAAGTCCCCACAAGCTCTGATACTAAAGAACATTATCATTCAGTGCTGAGGGAAAGTGACACAGCATTTCTCACCCCCTCACCCTACGGTGACTGGACTCTACCAGACAGAAGATTGTAAACAGAAAGAAGCTTGTGAGTTATCAGAAAGAAGGTTGTGGATTACGCATAACATATTTTGCTTTAGCATGCATGTTCAAAGTTCACCACTACTTGCAAGTGTGGATGGAGGTGAAGGTAGTATTTGTTGGCTGTCTACTATGTACAAGGTTCTCTAGATATGACAATCTTATTTAAGCCTGAAAACATCCTTACAGTAGAGATAGTATTACCGAAATTTTGTAGATAAAACAACTGAGACTTAGAGAGAGAGATCAATTTACCCCAAGATCCTCATCTAATAAGCATGAAAACATAGATTTGAACTCTTTCAAGGCTCTCCTCTTTCTTCTACATCCTTATCCTTAACAAATAAAATTTGTGGGCTGCTCATGTTCAGTCATCACTCTTATGCGTATGACATTTACCTTGTTCACTAAGACAAAACATGGCCTTAGGATTACATTTTTAAGTGTGTCTTACAGTCACCTCTGCTGGAATTGACAATTTTTGCTACATGAAATTAATTTATCAAGTAGAGGAAACAAAAAATACTCTAGCTTTGGAAATTGAAATTTTTAGACAATGATATGTGGTTTTAAAGGGAAAAAATCTTAGGCACCAAAAAGAATTTATGAGTGTAATTTTTTGGTCACTTTTATGTTACTTAAATGTTTTGTTTCTCATTTACTACAATTCTGTCAGTATTTGGTATGTCTTCTACTTTCTTTCAAATTTGCATCTAACTTTTTTGAGATTCCATGGTGTTATAATTAATTTCAGCTAACCACATTGGCTTAGCGTGTTTCTTTACACAGAGGCAAAAAAATTTACCGTGAAGTGTGGAAAGGTAAATAAAGCTTCAGAGACTGTCACTTGTATGGCCTTCTCCCTAGGGTTTGGGTTTCTGATGTGGTAAGATGTGGGAGCTTTTATAAATTTGTAATTTTTATTATCTTTCTCATTCTAAATATTAACTTTAATATTTAAGTTTGTTTTGTTATTGAAGATTCATCTTCTTAACTGAGGGCTCTCAAAATTGTACAAGGCTCAAGCCCTACAAAATCTGAGTATTCCTTCTTCTACTAGTAATAAAATAGCAGTTGCCTTATAACTGACATGATTTATTTTGAAAGCCCAGTTTCCATGTTTTTTGTATCTTTTTGTCCACTTAGAAGTTGTAAGATTGAGTGAGAAAAATTGTGTACACCATGGCAGTTAAAAATAATGTGAGTGGGCTTTGAATTTATTCTTGCTAACTATGATTAACTGACATAAATATTAAAGGAAATATTGCTACTTTTTTGACAGTGGAATAAAAGTAAAATTAGAAGGATCAAGATATACCATTTAAAATACTGAGAATATTTTATGAAACATATCCTAATCCCTAACTGTACATACTGGCTTGAGAATTATTTATTTGTGTATTTATTTCCTGATTTTCTATTTTCTTCATGAATACATAAGCACTATGAGGAGAGGGAACTCTGTCTGCTTGTCCTCCAGATTATCTCCACCATTTAGAACAGGGCCTGGCACATGGTAAATGTGAAATAAATATTTGATGACTGACTGATTGACTGAATAAATGAATGGCATGTGTTTTGAACCCCAAAATATACTAATTAGTAGAAGTCATCACTATAAAAGAAACCAATTGATCAAGCTGAGTCTTCCAAAAGTATTCACGCATTCAGAAAATTATACTAATTTTTACACAACACTCATCATTTCTATACACCAAGTTTCAGCCAGATGTTATTTAAAGTATCTGAATTATAGACCCTTGAAAGCTGGGTTTGTAATGGAAATGCTGACAGCCACTTAACCAGATAATAGCACCAGTTCACTTGGCGTGTATATATAGTGTCACTGCTAATATGGCTGTGCCATCTGTTCTATCTGAGAGTAGTAAAAGATTTGAGCTTCAAACAACTGGTTTTTTTTTTTAAAAAAAACTGCTGGATAAATTGGATCCTAAAAGGTGAAGTGATAAAATGTCACTTCAGTGCTTTAATTACATTGCTTTGGCAACTATCTAAGCACGAAGAGTGTGCCATGAAAGAGATGATTCGAAAACGGCATGTCACCTTGAAACCCATCAGGCATTTCTGTTTACAATTCTTTTCCTACTAGGCAAGGTAGGAGAACATTTTGCACTCCTTATGATTTTCTTTTAACAGCTTAATAGTGCAGGTGTGTGGTCAACAATGTATGGTGAAATATGTTTTTTTAACTTCTTGATGGCTCTGCCTCTGTTGACTCTTAACTTGAAGAGAAAGATCAGAGAAACTCCAAATGGCCATCACAAACTCTGCAGGAATGACTTTCTCTAATTAGTGACACTAGACAAGTATTTTTTTATTTTTTTGTTTTTTGTTTTTCCCCCCCAGAATGTAGACTTCACAGACACCAGAAATTACCAGAATTAATTCTTTAAACCTCTGTTATCAGAGGCAGGCAGCTTGTATGAATTCCCTTAATGCCTTTCAGCTGAATACTTGGGAGAGCCATTCATTTACCCTTCCAACCCCCTAGCTGTTTGATAACAGAAAAATAGGACAAGAAATGCACCCACTGGAAAACCTCAGAGGTCACAGGGCAAGAATCCCCATTCTCTTCAAATAGCTGTTGAGTATCAGACAGACATAGGCTTCTTCTGCTACAATAGTAATGTCTGTCCAGTTGAGACGACCAATACATGTAGCCAGAGATAGGATACACATTTTGCGTAAGGACTTCTAGTGTCTTCTCACCATCTGTTTATAGTTTCCTGGATAGCCTAAACTTGACCCTCATTAAAAACTTCTCTACCTCCTGCTATAGGTATTCAACTCTGTTCTTTTACTGCTTGTTTCTCACAGTATTTTAGGAACCAGTATCATGGCAAGTGTTCAAGTGTCTTTTGTTCTTTCTTACCTTTCATTAATTTCTCACTCTCTAAATCTGCGCTCTGAAAATTGCAAAGTGAAGCTCATTGAAGAGCAAATAAAGGCAGGAAGAAACAGATGAAGGGGAAGAGTTCACAATGTTGTGGAATATGTGCCAGTTTTAAACATTTCATAGCATCATGTGCCATTTTTAAACTCTTTTGTAGCTTATTCACGTCTGTAGTAGGGAAAGAAAGTATTAAATATTATATACAATGTTAATTAAAATACAAATTAAAGGAATAATCAGAGAGTGTGTTTTCATGTCAGTCATTAAGTAATTCGTTCATATGATATTTATTTCACATTTGCCATGCTCTAGGCTCTGTTGTAAGTTATGAAGATACTCTGGAGAGCAGGCAGGCGGAGTTCATTCTTTTCATAGGGCTTATATACTTGTGAGGAAAGTAGAAGATCAACGAACAAATAGACAAACAAAGCACAAGCCAAAATTTATGGTTGGAGATTAGGGTATGTTTTATAAAATATTCTCAATATTCTAAATAGTGTATTCTGATCCTTCTAATCTATATTTATCCCACTGTCAATTGAAATTCATGTCATTAAATGAAATAGATAATGTAGAGCGGTAAAGCAGTATTTGGCAAAGTGGTGTGTTGTTCTAGAAAAAGTATTATTTGGGGATTATGCATGTAGTTTGGTGTTCAATTCCTGGTTTATTGCTAATTGTGTAGCTTTGGGAAAGTTACTTTACTTCTCCAGTGATCAGTTCTGTCACCTGCAAAATTATACTAATAATAGAACTTCCTGTGGGTTATCAAAAGTAAAGGAAGAAATGTACATATAGAATATTCAGAAAAGTGTCCACCATGGAGCAAGTACTCAGTAAAACTCAGATTTTTTTTATAGTGTTTAAATTAACAAGTAAAATACCTTTTACCTCAAAAAACCTTCACAATAAATGTTCGATATTAAATACTTACCAAAACGTTTTTATTCTCATTGTAAAAATTATATTTGCAAATAATTTGAAGTCAAATTTTTTTTCTTCATCTACTGTAGGTGTACAGATAAGCTGACTTTAACTAGCACTGATTGCAAAGACAGTGTATGAACTTTCTGATCGAGCTTTTCTGTTTTTTTTTTTTTTCCCTGTCAGGAGTCATCCCCCTGCTAACACTTGAATCAGACTCTGAAGGAATAAAGCTTATCAAGAATCTGCTCAAGGAAATTCTGGTAAATAGTGTAGCAGCACACCAAACTTTGCTTTGACTTTGAAATGCCTGATGGCCAAACATATGGTCTTTCATATTTGAAGATACCCCATTTTAGAGGGGACAGCTATTGTCCCTGAATTTTAGCAATTTAAAGTGTGGCTTTTGATATCTGTAGCAATCTTTAAGTTTTTTATTTCATAGCTGTCGATACTGTTGGCTCTATTACTAGAGACGACTTGACCAGATAGGAGGTTCTCTGTTTGATGTCTTGAATCCTTGAATTTGTTGCCTCGTGAAGCAGTTTCAAAAATGGAAACGAAGGCATAATGTCATTCATCGGCAGCAGATCTAATATCTGAACTGTCTTCCATCTGCCAAAACTAGAGAAACTCATCATTATCCAAACTCAGTCCCGAGAATGGCCCATTTATAATTTTGCTGTTATAGCTATTTCATAATTATCCTTACACTTTTAGACAATAATTATAAAGGAATACAGAAAGGAATTGGTAATGAGAAAAATACCACAGCAGTCTCAGCTAACACCGAAAAAAAATAGAAAGGTTGGAGAACGCATGGAACATGGAGAAATGCTACATGAAATCCCAGAATTTCTCAGTATTTCCTCTTAATGTAAACATGGAAGAGTTTGGAAATTATTTCTATAATAACTCCATTCCACATGTATGGTCTCTAGGATTAGATAAGGTTTTGTATGTGATAATACTTATCCTTGCCTTCAGAGTTCCCAGGTGAATTGAGCAGTAACTTGCACAAAATATCACCTGTCAGAGCCTTTCAGACCAACTATTAAAGGAAGATGCTGAGAAACTCATTTAAGCATGTGCACACACACATGCACACATTAAAATATGACTGTTATTTTATCATGTTTTCCTGCTATTGCTTGGTTTTATAGTCATCCTTTTAGTCTCCCAATATTTTATAATTTATTTTAATTTTTAAAAATTTTAAAGCTTTTTTCACTTGATTATATATATATTTATATATACATGAGAAATTAAATTCAAAAGACACAATAGCTGTATAATGGTTTTCCTCCCACTCCTATTATCTGGCCACCCAGTTACTTTCTATCAAGGCAAATAGTGTTCATGGTACTTTATGTTGAATTGTTCAAACATATATGCAATACAGGTTTCAAACATAAGTACACATATGCTTGAACATTTATTCTATATCTTCGTACATTTTATATATTTATACACATATATTTTTTTCTCAGAAAAGATAGTATACTCTAAACACTTCTCTGCACCATTCTTTTTACCCCCCAAAATTTTACAGATATAAAAACTCTATCTTTTTTTAAAAATAGCATTCCATTGTTTCCTGGCTTTCATATTTCTGTTGAAAAATCGACTCTCAATTAATTATTATTTATTTGAAGGTAACATATCTTTTCATATATCTTCTTTAATGTTTCCTCTTTATATTTGATTTTAAGCAGTTAGATGATGATATCCTTTTTAAAGAAAATTTCATATATTTATCATGCTTTCGGTTTATATTTTGCTGAAGCTATACTGTACTCACTTTTCCAGGTTCTTTCATCTCTGGACCTAGGCCCTTTATGTTCTAGCCAGTCCAGTCAAGGCAGTGTCTATGCTTTAATAATCTTGACTCCAATTTCCTTTTTGCAGCCTTATTGCCTACTGAAATCTCTGAGCCACAGCTCTCTGCTGAGTCTCTCAGTCTTTTTTTATTATTTCAAAATATTACAGGGGTATGAAAGCTTCTGGTTACATGTATCGATTTTGTTATGCTGAGTCATGGTTATAAGTGTGCCCATCACCGAGATAATGTTCATTGTACAGGTTAGATAGGTTTTCACCCATCCCCTCCACCTCCTCCCCCTACTTGATTTCCACTGGGTTTTACTTCCATTGTGCATATGCGTGCTCATCAGTTAGTTCCAATTTAATAGAGAGTGCATGTGGTATTTGTTTTTCCATTCTTTAGATATTTCACTTAGGATATCGTCTCTAGTTCCATCCAAATTGTTGCAAAGGCTTTCATTCAACCTTCTTCATGGCTGCATAGTATTCCATATTATACATATACCACATTTTGTTAATCCACTCATTAATTGATGGGCACTTGGATTGATACCACATCTTTGCAATTGTGAATTGTGCTGCAATAGACATTCACATGCAGGTATCTTTTTGATAAAATGACTTCTTTTTCTTTGGGTAAATACCCAATGCTGGAGTTGCTAGATCAAATGGTAGGTCTGCTTTTAGTTCTTTGAGGAATCTCCAAACTGTTTTCCATAGAGGTTGTACTAATTTGCAGTCCCACCAACAGTGTAGAAGCGTTCCTTTCTCTCTGCATCCACACCAGCATCTATTGTTTTTGGACTTTTTAATAAAAGCCATTCTGACTGGGGTAAGGTGGTGTCTCATTGTGGTTTTAATTTGCATTTCCCTGATGATTAGTGAGTCTGAACATTTATTCATATGTTTATTAGCTATTTGTCTATCTCCTTTTGAAAAGCTTCTGCTAATGTCTTTTGCCCACTTTTTAAGGAGTTTTTTTGTTTTTTTCTTGCTGATTTGCTTGAGTTCTTTATAGATTCTGATTATTGTCCCTTTATCAGATGTATAGCTTGGAGATATTTTCTCCCATTCTGTAGGTTGTCTATTTGCTCTATTGATTGTTTCCTTAGCTGTGCAGAAGCTTTTTAATTTCATAAAGTCCCATTTATTTATTTCTGAGGTTGCTGTGATTGCCATTGAGGTCTTTCTTCCTCATTAATTCTATGCCAAGGCCAATATCTAGAAAAGTTTTTCCAACATTTTCTTCTAGAATCCTTATGGTTTCATGCCTATTTAAATTTTTTATCCATCTGTAATTAAGCTTTGTGAGTGGTGAGTGATATGGATCCTGTTTCATTCTTCTGCACGTGGCTATTTATTTTTCCAGCACCATTTTATTGAACAGGGTTTCCTTTCCCCCAGTGTATATTGTTGTCTGCTTTGTCACAGTTGGCCGTATGTGGATAATGTTATATTCAGGTTCTCTGTTCTGTTCCATTGATCTATGTCTCTATTTTTGTGCCAATACCATGCTCTTTTGTTTAATATGGTTTTTATTCTGGTAATGTGATGCCTTCAGATTTCTTCTTTTTGTGTAAGATTGCTTTGGCTATTCAGGCTCTTTGTGGTTCCAAATGAAATGTAGAATTCTTTTTTCTAGATCTGTGAAATATAATGTTGGTATTTTGGTGGGAATTGCATTGAATCTGTAAATCACTGTGGATAGTATGGACATTTTAACAATGTTGATTTTACCAACACATGAACATGATACGTTTTTCCATTTGTTCATGTCTTCTAAAATATTTTTCCTCAGTGTTTCATAGTTCTCTTTGCAGAGATCTTTCACCTCCTTGGTTAAGTATGTTGCTAGGTATTTTTCTTTGTAGCTATTGTGAATGGTATTGAGTCTTTTATTTGACTGTCAACTTTACTGTTATTGGTGTGTAGGAAGGCTACTACTTTGTACACATTGGTTTTGTAATGTGAGACTTTGCTGAATTTACTTATCAATTCCAGGAGTCCTTTGGTGGAGGCTTTGGGATTTTCTAGATAGAAGATCATATCATCAGCAAAAATTGAGAGTTTGACCTCCTCTTTCCTGTTTTGGATACCTTTCATTTCTTTCTCCTGACTGATTGCTCTGGCTAGGATGTACAACTCTATGTTGAATAGAAGTGGTGACAGTAGACAGCCTTGTCTTGTTCCAGTTTTTAGTGGGAATGATTTCAGCTTTTCCCCATTCAGTATGATGTTGGCTGTGGCGTTGTCATATATGTCTTTTATAATTTTCAAATGTGTTCCTTCTATGCCTAATTTGTTGAATGGTTTTCTTCATGAAGGTTGCTGAATTTTGTCAAATGCTTTTTCTGCATTTATAAAGATGATCATATGGTCTTTGAATTTGCTTCTGTTTATGTGGTGAATCATATTTATTCATTTACGTATGTTGAACCCCCCATGCATCCCTGGGATGAAGCCCACTTGTTCATGGTGGATTATTTTTTTGATGTGCTGTTGAATTTGGTTTGCTAGTATTTTGTTGAGGATTTGGCAGCTATGTTCATAAGGGATATTTGTCTGTAGTTTTCTTTTTTGCTGTGTCCCTTCCTGGTTTTGGTATCAAGGTGATACTGGCTTTGTAGAATGAGTTGGGAAGGATTCCCTCCTTCTTGTTATGGAATAGTTTCTGCAGAATGAGTACCAGTTCTTCTTTGTAGGTCTGGTAAAATTTGGCTGTGAATCCATCTGGTCTGGGGCTTTTCTTATTGGAAGATTTTTCATTACTGCTTCAATCTCTTTGCTCATTATTGGTCTGTTCAGGAGTTCTATTTCTTCCTGATTGAGTCTTTGTAGGTTTTGCATTTTTTAGGTATTTGTCTGTTTTCTCTACATTTTTTAGTTTATGTGAATAGAGATTTTCATAGTATTCATAGATGATATTTTGTGTTTCACTGGTGTCACCTGTAATATCTCCTTCTTCATTTCTGATTGAGTTTATTTGGGTCCTTTCTCTTTTATTTCTGGTTAATCAAATGAAAGATCTATCAATATTGTTTACCTTTTCAAAGAAACAACTTTTTGTTTCATTAATCCTTTTTGTTGTTTTTTTGTTGTCCATTTTGTTTAGATCTGCTCTGACCTCAGTTATTTCTTTTCTTCTTCTGGCTTTGGGTTTGGTTTCCTCTTCCTTTTCTAGTTCCTTCAGATATGTCATGACATTGTTAATTTGTGATCTTTCGGTCTTTTTGATGTAGGCATTTAAGGCTATGAATTTTCCACTTAGGATTGTTTTTTCTGAATCCCATTGATTTTGATACCTTGTGTCCCTTTGTCATTCAGTTTGAGGAATCTTTTGATTTCCATCTTAATTTTATTATTGACCCAATAATCCTTCAGCAACAGGTTGTTTATTTGCTATGACTTTGTGTAGAATTGAGTGTTTCTCTTGGAGTTGATTTCTAGTTTTATTCCACTGTGGTCGTGAGAAGATAAATGTTATGATTTCTATTGTTTCGAATTTGTTAAGACGTGTTTTGTGGACTAAAATATGATCTACCTTGGAGAATGTTCCATGTGTGGGCGAGAAGAAAGTATATTCAGTCATATTTGCATAAAATATTCCATAGATGTTTGTTGGACCCGTTTTTTCTAGAGTCCCATTTAAGTCCAGTGTTTATTCATTTTGTGCTTGGTTGATCTGTTCAATTCTGTTAGCAGGGTGTTGAAGTTCCCAGCAATTACGATGCTGCTGTTTATCTCTTTGCTTAGTCTAGTAGAGTTTGCTTTATATATCTGGGTGCTCCTGTGTTAGGTGCATAAATATTTAGGATTGTTAAGTCTTTTGGTTGAATTGCTCCCTTTACCATTATATAATGACTATTTTTTGTCTTTCTTTACTAGTGTTGATTTTTAGTCAATTTTATCTGATGTTAGAATGTCTATACCTGATTCATTTTAGTTTCCATTTACATGGAATATTTCTTTCCATCCCTTCACCTTTAGTCTGTATGAGTCCCTGTGGTTTAGATGTGTTTTTGGAGACAGCAGATATGTGAGTTGTATTTTTTTCACCCATTCAGCCAGCCTGTGTCTCTTGAGTGGGTGGGTCATTCAGACCATTCACAGTGATTGATAGTATTTATATGTGGGATGCTGTTCTGTTCATCCTGTTTGGTATTCCTTATTGCTTTGTTTTACTTCTTGTGCTATTGTTTTATATGAGCTCTGAGCTTTAGCTTTTGGGTGGTTTCACACTGGTGCATGTCTATTGTGCTGATCCGTGAATAATGCAGTTCTGAGTATTTCCTGCAGGGAGGTCTGGTCTTGACAATTCCCTCAATGTCTGCTTGTCTGGAAAAGTCTTTATTTATCCTTCATATATGAAACTTAGTTTTGCAGGATACAAAATTCTAGGCTGGCATTTGTTCTGTTTAAGAATACTGAAGATGGGGCCCCAATTCCTTCTGGCTTGTAAGGTTCCAGTTGAGAAGTCTGCAGTTAGCCTGATGGGTTTTCCTTTGTATCTTATTTGATGTTTTTGCTTCATGGCTTGCAGGAGTTTCTCTTCATGTTTCCTTGGTCAGTCTGATGACTATGTGTCTTGGTGATTGCCTCTTTGCAATGAATCTCCCAGGTGTTCATTGAGTTTCTTATACCTGGATATTTAAATCTCTAGCAAGACCAGGGAAGTGTTCCTCAATTATTCCCTCAAATAGGTTTTCCAGCCCTTGTGCATTTTCTTCTTCTCCCTCAGGGATGCCTATGATATTTACATTTGCCATTTTGCATAATCCCATATTTTGTGTAGGCTTTGTTCATTCATCTTAATTCCCTGTTCTTTATTTTGACTGACTGTGTTAATTTGAAAGAGTTGTCTTCAAGCTCTGAGATTCTTTCTTCTGCTCGGTTTAATCTATTCTTAAAACTTTCCATTGTGTTTTGTATTTCCTTAAATGAATTTTTCATTTTCAGAAGTGTATTTTTTTTTTAATATGTAGATCTCTGTAGTGAATTTTTCATTCATTTCCTGAATTGTTTTTCTGGTTTCTTTGAGTTGATTTTCCATTTTCTCTTGGATTTGATTGAGCTTCCTTATAATCCATATTTGGAATTCTTTTTCTGTAGTTTCAACATTTTCATTTTGGTTGGTATCCATTGCTAGAGAGCTGGTGTTCTCTCTTGGGGGTGCCCCATTGCTCTGATTTCCCAACTTCTTTTGCTGATTCCTTCTCATCTGGAGCAGGTGTTGCTTCTTATTTTTGGATTTTTTTTTCTTTAGATGGAGTGTCCCCCCCACACACATGCATACACTCATAAGTGTATGTCTGTAACATATGTTGGGTAAGAATCTTTGGCTTTTCTTGTGGGTGCTTTGATGGCCATTTAGGTTCTGGATAGATGCCTTGGTCTTAGATATCCTTTGTGTGGCAATTTTCTCAGTTGCTGGTTTATAGGCTGTAGCAGTGGTAAGCTATGTGTGTGGTCAGATTCCCTGTCTCTCTTTGGTGAGGGAGGATGGAAGTCTTTTAAATCCTTTCTCTTTCCCCAGCCCTGTGGTCTTCTTAACAGTGTAGATTGTTTTGGAATGCCCAGTTTAATCTCTGAGACAGTAGTTGGTGCTTGTGAATAAGGACCAAGCACACTATATATAATCAAGTCAGTAAATGCTGTAAGTGGCTGTGCAAATTGACCACCCCCTCAGTTAGTGGCACATGTTGGAAGAAACAAGCTGCCTCATTCTTTTGGGGACCTGTGATGGGCTCTATTCCCTTAGGAGAAGAACTTGAATGCCTCAGGTGGTGGGTGGGGCCTTGGAACTTCCAGGTGAGTCCTACTTCTCCACCACAGCAGACATGAGTGGGGGAAAGTGTCTGGGCAGGGCTGTGTTAGGTGAGCCTGCCTTCAGGCTCCACAGAAGCGGTAGTATAGCTGTCTCAGTAGGGGTCAAATGTCTGCACCCAAGCAGTCAAGGAGGGGCTGAAGTGGCCCCACCGAGCAAGAAAATCTGCTTGTGGAGGAGGGGACATCTGAGATTCATGATCTGGCTATCGGGAGCAGATTTCACTCTTCTCCCCCTTCCCTGCTCTGTGGACTCCCTTGAGAGTCTGCCAATAGGCAGGAGCTCAAACTAGCTGAGTTCCCCCATGAGTACACTGCAGCTGGGGCCCATGGTGCACTCTCTTTTCATATCTGCCCACGTGGGCTCCCTCGACTCCCAAGGTTAGTTCACAAATCTTCCCTCCATGCTCCTGAGCACCACGATTGAGTCCTGGGGTACAGGATCTGGACTGCAGATCTGTCCCCAGGTTCCTGAAGATAAATCCCTGACTTTGCCAGGGAGAAGCATGCTGGACCTGAGTTGCCTATGGAGTGCTCAAGGAGGTTTGATGTCCTTCTGGTTCTGGGTGCACCCTACTCTGATGGAGCAGCTGGGCAAGCAGAACTAGGAAGGGCTAGTGAGCAGGGAGCTCACAGTCTGAGCACTGCTTAGTCCTCTGCAGTCTTTAAGAGGAAAGGTTGAGCCCCACTCTCTATGGAAGCCCTGGTGTGGTGAACACACCAACAAAGGGGAAGAGGAATTCCTTTAAGCCCTTGCTCAATAGTCTCTCTCAGCAGCCTCAGGCAGGGGAAGGGAAAGGGAGGAAAAGTCTGAATGGAAAAAAGCTAGCACTCTGTTCATCTCTGTCCGTCTCTCCAGATGGCAGCCTGCCCACAATGCCCAGGCTCTGGGGTCACACAGATCCCCTTGGACCCACCAGTCCCCTGTGTCTCCCACAGTCTGGGCTGGAGTTGGGAAATGTTTCCATGGGAACCAGCGAGACAAAAACTGAGGATCTGAAGCCTCCTGGGGAGGACAAAAGTTCGTGGTGGGTGGAGAAGAAATACGGCACTTGCCATCTTGGCTTCATTCTGCGATGACAGGAAGCAGCTCTGAGGGTGCTGGCAACCTGGTGCTTTGTCCTCAAGAAGCTCCCAGTTCACCTGCAGCAATAGCTTTTCGGCTCATGAGGGTAGAAGGGCTTTCCAGAAGCTCGGGTGCCCACTGACTGCCAGGGATGTTGGGGAGGGAGAAACAAACTACTCCACCTATCCTTGTCTCTGGACTTCAAGCCTCTGGTAGCTCCTGAAACATTTCCCTTGGAATTACACCCTATCCATATTTGTTTGTTTTTTCTTTTTCATCTAAAACTTTTCCTTCTTTGTGAGATGATCTGGCAGCTGATGTCTCTGTTCTGCCATCTTGGCTCTCCTTTAAGCACATTTTTAATTAAGATACTTTGTGCCTTGGAGGAAAAATGCCAACACACAAAGAATAGTACTGAGAAACTCAATAATTCTAACCTGCATAATCCCCACCCCCCAAGCAGTTTCAAGCAAATTAGTAGTTTCAGATAATAAGCCCTAAGGGATTTGTGTGATGAAACCCTATTCAGGAATATTCATTAACACAATTTATGAACATAAACACTGTATTCGAGAGGTTTGTTTATGTCCTCTGAGCACATTAACCAATCAATTTAGCATAATATTTGAATGAAATAAAATTTGACCCCATTCAAGATCAATGATATTCACAAAATGGATTTCCATCTTCTGTACATTGGCAACATGTCAGCATTGAGACAAAAGAACTGACATATTACTAAAGTCTTTCCTACATGAAAGTATTTCACAAAAGCAAATATTTTCTAAAGTGAATCTGTTTTAGTCAGCATATTTGAATTAAATATTAAAATTGTCATTTTCAAGTATACTTTTTGAAATAGGGCAATGGGACTTTGAGAATCAGAAATCACACATTATAAAAAGAGTAAAACTTGATTTCAAGCTAACTGTTCAAAGAAATGTAAATAAAGGGAGCAATTAAAGGAAAGGGATAATAATTACAGAAAATTTAGCTTACCAAAGTCAAGTTTTTCTAGATCCCCCAGGACAGTATTTTCTTTGTGCATCCTATAGCAGCCAATCTATCTTACCCTCAGGTTATTGGAAATTATTTATTTTCTATGTATGGTTTCCTGTACATTATTTAACTACACTAAAATGACCTGAGATCAAATCTGAAGCATTGCTATACCTTTGGGAGAAGACAGTTCTAGTAATATATACATGATTCTCTGAAACATCAGAAAACAGAAGCAAAGCATTTTTTACAAAACAATCAGCTAAATCATAAGCTCTATTCTAAAATTGTATGTTATGAATTTATACTTTCCAATCTTCAAGAAGAATACACACAGGAATACCTTGATTCATCTTTGCAGAATGATCTCTTGGTGTATTCACATGGGATTGATTCCTATATGCATATACCCATCTACCATAGCTTCGCCTCTCAAGGCAGAGAAAGATGGTGAGAGTGGGAATAGAAGAACATAATTAAAAGATAGCTATCTTGAGTGCTAGCAGAAATGCAAATGAAAGGATTAAGGACAAAGCTTTTAATAGAATACTTATGTTCTTTTCTTTCATAAGTCCCCACCTCTGTATCTGTTCCCATTTGACTAGTGTCATCACTCAGTCTCCCTCCCCAACCCCACTGTAGCGAGCAACCCAAAAGTTTATAAATTATGTACCATCTGTCCCATTGTCCATTCAGTGCTAACTATTTCTGATGGATAAGTTTCACAGAAATAGTTAAGTATTTTAAGAGAAATTAATTAGAAAAAATAACAGACTTCAGAAAGAACAACTCATGCAGCAATGAACAATTATCTACTATTTTCAAAGCCACAGATTTGACACAAAACAATTCCCAATCAAGCTAATTTCATATTCCATATGAGGGTATTTGATGATTTTGAGAGGGAGTGCAAAAGCCTCTAATTAGATGTGAGTTCAAACTAGACAGAACATTGGACTAGTGAATAGATCATAAAGAATAAACAATGCAAGCAATAGGGCAATCAATGATACATTGGTAAGCAACTCACATTGAGATAAACCACCCTACATATCATATTATAAGTTGGAAGTTTTATTCTTAACAGATGTTTATTATCTTATTTTCCATAGAAGGTATGTGTGCATCATAAAGGATTACAATTACATTGCTAACTCACAAGGACATTTTGAAGATCAGAGCTCCCTCTCTGCCTAAATGTTCACTTTCTTCTCAGATAAAATGAAAGCTAACAGGTCATTTTCTCCTTGTTTGAGATATAAACCCCTCATCAAATTGTTTATGTTCTAGAAATGTATACAAGCACTTTCTTCCACTCTCTTCTCAAACTCATTTCTCATGAACCTCTGGATAGCATTTAAATTTTTTTATTTACTTAATAAAAATTTGCATTAAGCATTGAGCATCTACCTATACTTCAGTCTTATTAGGAGACAGTCTTTCTACATCTGTATGCATTAGTGTCTGGCCCAGACCTATTCATTAAGATTGCAAGTCAATTTTAGTCAATGTATCTGACTCAGCTGGTTTCCTGACATAATGACTACTCAACATTTCACTGTGGATTTCTAATCTGCAGAGTGACCTTACTTGAATTAAGCAATCTAATAATATACAATATCATACAACAATATTAAGATAAACAGAAATTTTGCCTAGGGAAAAGATTTCTATAAGGCAGGACAACATGGCTGAGGCCAAAGAGGAGAGAGAGATTTTATAAAACAGTGCAATTTAGGAAGCAAATGCAGACATTTTTCAATTCCTGATTCTGAGGTGCATAATTCAAAAGTATATTCACTTTGATCTGAATAGTCATCTTTCAACATAAAATTATTTTCCTTAGACTCTGTTCTCACTCCTCATGCCTAAACGAAATGACCAAAGAAGGGGTGTGCTTAATTTGGTTTTTTTTTTTTTCCATTCAGGTATTATTCACAATAAGAAAATAACACACCCATCTTCTAAAATGTCTTTAGATGAGCTATAACTTAATTAAGAAACAAACTTCTTAGTCATTTCAAGTGATCTTAACAAAAAAAAGAAATGAAAGAAAAGTGTAAATATGGTTACATTAGAAAACACTGCAAATGTTATATTTAGAATATGGTTAGTGAATTGTTACAGCTAAAGTGCACATTTTGTTAATATTTTCGATATCCAAAAACAAAAGTAAATACAAGCATTAAAAAATGTGCTTCTGTACTACATTTTGACTTTGGAGGGTGTGAACTTGATAAATTATTGGCAAATGTATCAAAATGTCTTGATGCATTGTAGCAAATGCTGAAATTTCACATTAACTACAACAACAAAAATATACATTAACATTTATTCAGTACTAACAATGCATCAAGCATGGTATTCAGCACTTTACACTTTACATGCATTAAATAATTGAATTCCATAGTAACCCTCTGAGACTGTTATTAATGCCTTCATTTTACAAATGAGAAAAATCATTCTCACTCATGGAAATCATAGACATTAGTAATTTCATGTAAAAATATTAAAAATTTATCTAAAGGAGTGTTTAACAATTCAATTATTACTTATTTTTTAGATCAATAAAATATCTAATTACTACATGATATGCCATATACAGTTTGGGGATTATACATTAATGGAAATAGTTTTTCTTTACACAATCTAAAACATTTGGCAGTTCAAAACATTTTATTATAAAATTTATACCTCAAAGTTTTTCATATTTTCCAGTGCTATTCCTTATGTGTTCCATGATGATTACCAAGGTTTTTTCATCACCCACAAAAACTGATTTTTAGCTTTCTATAATTCTGTAGTCTTCCATAGTTCTGAGCACATAAATGTTATACAGTTTGATACAGTGGGAAAATGGAATGCCTTGTATATAGAAATACCGAGTTTATTCACATATTTTAAGGAAATTTTATTCTATTTTTTAATGTATGCAAAAATATGTGGGAAATACATACATGAACACAAACACACTCTACACTCCTATAGCAAGAAAGTCAATATAATATAGATATTTTTATTTATTGCCAAAAAAAAAAAGAGTACAAAAACAAGTTAGTTTTAAAAACAGAACTGCAGATTTTTTTTTCTTTTAGTGAAGCAATTTTGGTCAGAGGCAAAAAGAAAAAAATATCTCTGCAGAACCAATTATAAAGAATGGATGCATAATGCTCAAGATGTGTACTGTGATGTATCATCCAGATTCCCCTTCAGGAATTAAAAAACTCATTCTCCCAGCTGCTGGAAGTGCTGTAAGGCTTGCTTCAGCTCAGGAGCGCCACCTTATGGAAGGTCACATCCCCATATGAGGGTGGCTGCAAGCAATGCCTGATCAATGGGCGGGTATTGAAACCAGGTTCCCGCAACCCTACTGGGGAAACTGAATATCCCAGCATTAGCCTCTATTAAGACCTCATGGAAGTTCAACTTCTTTCTCTCCAGTCTTGCTTGTCACTTCCTTTCCCAGGTATTGTTCTTTGAAGCTTCCTAGTAAAACCTCTTGCACACTAATCTCTGTCTCAGAGGAGGCTTTCTGAGGAACCCAGCGTGGGAAAGTATTCTTCGTTTTGTTTCCTTCTACTTGAATGTTCCCACCTCTGGAAGCATTCAGGAGACAGTAATGATAATAACCACTGGTAAGGAACAGTTAAACTGATAACAAACCTCAGAATTAATGACCAGTTTAGTACTTTAGTCTGACAGCAACAAGCTACAAAGAAAGTGCAGCCCATTTGGTGCTGCTTCGAAGGAAATGGATGTGAAGAAGAGGGCTAGGACAACAGAGAGAATTTTAAGGATCTATGTTCTGTAAAAGACTGTGCAGTTTTGAAAATAGCTACATTTCATTTTTATAATGGGTATTTGAATAATTAAACTTTCATAAATTTGGCAGCTGTCAAAGTGGGAATCAAATTATTCCTTACAAATACATGAATTCTTGGGTTAAAGTACTGTAGTGTTTTTTTTTTTTAATTTCCAATTTCGAAGAAAAATTATCAAAGTCTTAAAAATCATTTGTTACTGTAAATGACATTAATCCAATACAACATGAGAATAATGATTTTGTCTAAAATTAAATTTATCTTATATTCAGAACTCCAAAAATAACTTTAGTTCGAGAGTAATTTCTGGTTAATCTGAGGTATCAGTTTTTTCTGTAAATATACAGATTTGAAGAGAGATAATGTCTTTGTCAGCTAGAAACAGAGGTATTTGTGTATAATTTAACCCAAATTCATGTGACATCTTAGTAATTTAAATAATAAATTTTGTTGTAAAATTAACTCTAATCTCAAAATTAAAAAACAAAAAAAGCAATGAAAATCTGATTACTCTATTGAAAATGGCCAAAACCACTTCCCTTCAGAATGAGCATTTCTGAAGCATTGCTTTTAAGTGAAAGCACCCATAAAATATATCACAAGGTAATTACATTGAATTACTTTGGCTTCACTTTTCACTTATAAAGCAACATTTCTTATCCTGCCTTCTCCTAATATGGATTGAAGGAACAAGACCTTTATAACTATTCTGTATATTGTGAAATCAAAGATGAGTTGTTTTTAAAATCCATTTGATATTTCTTAGGGTTTTCATAATAGCTCCCCACAGGTCAGAATTGATAATAATTTTCCCAAGGAATGTGCTCAAGTACTGACATTTTTGCTCTTATTTAATTCCAATGAATCTTTACCTTTTCATGCTTTGTTTCATCCAGTTATAAATCCTCTGTATGCAAGGTAATATACCGACAAATCAGTTTAAGGAGTTTGGCCCAATTTCCTAATGAGTCTTCAGGGTACATTCTCTAGGTACATATGAAATGGTATAAAACACTGAAGAATTGCTGGAATACAACTTTAAAGTAATCACAGAGTTAATAACAGTGAACAAAAATTTTTTTATACATTTTGAATGAAGAAGTCTTGTAATTGGTTTCAGAAAAATATTTCGCTTAACATTTTAGCTAATGAAAAAAATGTAGCAATTATAACATTTTCTTGAAAATATACAATACTACCAAATATCACTGTTCTTTCTATAAAGAAGTTTTGTTAAAATGAAACAATAAAAAATACACCATCTTCCCTCTTTCTTTTATACTATTTACTGCTAAACATTGTGAAAAAGAAAAAACCGTGTCCCTGTACACTAGGGAACAAATCCGATGCTCACAACTAAGTCTCAATATTATTATATATTTATCTGATATTTCAACTAAGCCATGCTGTGCTTGCTCTAGACATAAACAATCTCACCACAAACATCCACTTTATACAAGATCATTGAGCAATTCACAAAATATCAAACATTTCTCTTATCAAATGAATGACTGCTGATTTTTACCTATTATTAATACATCTTTATCTTTAGTCTGTCCTCCCTATGGCTGAGAATTACTAATATACCCAGTCAGAAAATTTCCTCCTCCCACTTTCTGAAAATACCCAATTTAGAGCAAACCTTCCATTTCCCAAATTACTCAACCAATGTCTAAAATGTTATAAGAAGTTCTTTCTAACACTCTGTTACTGAGACACACCATGGTTCCCATTGTGAGCATTCTCCCTCCTGCCACCAGTATAAACTCAACTTGTTTAACTACATGTGTTCCTGGCAGTTTTTGGCTAAAAGGCACTGACAGTAGCAAGATGAATAGTATATCCACAGATCATGAGAGTTTGTAAAGGAAGGGTCTTATAAGCAAACTTGCAGACAACCGGATCTTCAAATTATTTTTTAAATATCTCCGTAAAATAAAGTGCATTCCTAATTGTCAAAATTGGGAAATGTTTTTCTTTGCCAAAGCTAGTGAAGCTCTGGTCTAATACATACTCTTCCTTTCTTAAATAAAAAGGATGATTTATGGATTGTCTTGCATCATATCTTGTTTATTAAAGCTTCCTATCTTCTTTTCTGTAGGCACAATAAGACCAATTATTGAAGGTTTTCTTTAATAATCACTACTAATCAATAGCCAATACTTTCATCATTTTAACAGATCTCCTTTGGCAATTTCAGTTACTCCACAGGTGTTAACTATAGCCAGTCTGCCTGACTTGATCATAAATATTAAACAGATTATTTCGGTTAACATAATGTTCTCCAGTTCAATCCATGTTTTTGCAAATGACAGGACTCCGTTCTTTTTTATAGCTGAATAATATTCCATTGTATATATGTACCATATAAGCCAGGCACAGAAAGACAAATATCACATGTTCTCACTCATATGTGGGAACTCAAAAGGTTTATCTCATGGAGATAGTGAATAGAAGGTGGTTACCAGAGGCTGAGAAGGATAGTGGGGAAAGAGATGAAAAGGAGTTGATTAATGGGTACAAAAATACAGTTAGATAGAGGGATTAATAGCTAGTGTTCATAGCACAATAGAGTGAGTATAGTTAACAATAATTTATTGTATATTTCAAAATAAGTAGAAGAATACAATTAGAATGTTCTTAACACAAAGTAATGATAATTGCTTAAGGTGGTGACTATCTCAGTTACCCTGATTTGATCATTATACATCATATGCTTGTATCAAAATATTACATGCATCTCATAAATATCTGCAACTATGATGTATCCATAACAATGAAATATTTAAAAAATTAAAAATATCTAAAAGGTAAAATGTGAGAAAATTTAGTTTTCTTTTATATGGTTAATTTATGCATAGCAACTGTGTTTATATTAATATAATATAAAATAGGGGACAATCTTTTGTTTTTAAATGTTATTTGATCAAATGTATAAATAGATTTAGTTACTTGTATACAGAGAAATCCAACCTTTCCATTTTTTCTTATATATAGAAATAAATGATCAACTCCTGCATCTTTTGTCTATGTTGGTTTATAAAATGTTTCCTGAACAAATTTTGTTGATTATATCCTAACCAAAAGTCTTAAGTGATAATCAAACTCTCTGTGTTTAAGACTCTCCTTAGTAACAGGAGATGATTAGTCACGATCTACATTAAAGTGACTTTGGAGTTTTCATCCAGAAAGTCCCCAAGTCCCATTTTAAGAGCAGATACAAGTGCCTATCTTTAGTTATTGTCTTTCTAACTTATTTTTCAGTTTCATCACAAACATTAACTCCTCAATATAATATAATACAACACAAATAAAACATACCACTAGAGAGCCCTCAAGAAGTTGAAAAAGCTTGTGTGTTTTAGCTTTTCACTTCTGGCAATCTACCACAGAAAACCAATCTAAAATTTTAGCACCGTTTATAATATACTATACAAAAATTGGGGATTAAAAAAGTAAATGATTATTATAGGGTAACGGTTAAGAAAAGACTAAGTGTTATGCGAGTCTTGGGTATGAAAAGCTAACAAGATTTTTTACAATAATAAATATATTAAACAAAGAAAAATATGCACAGAAAAAAACAGAAGAAAATACAGAAACATACTTATAATTGTTATATTTTTCTGGTCAAGCAATGTGTTTATAACATTTTCCTAATAGTTTTCCATATCTTATAAAATATCAACATCCATTGTTTTACTTTTATAAATAATATAATTTTATAATAAAGCATTTATTTTAATTTTAAAATATGACACTATAGATGTTTTCGTGCATTTAAATATGAATTAGTTTAAATTAATTTTTTTCTTTTTAAACAATTAGAAAAATATAAATAAACATAGACATATAACCTAGAAATATGTTTCTATATTTAAAATTCAGTCCCAAATATGATTAATTTACAATTAAAAAGTAATTCAAGTACAAGAGAAACCCAAATAAAACATGTATATGCAATTAGATATTACAATGTCTAGTTCCTATTTCTTTGTAGTTTATTCTACAGTATATGTTAAATTCTTTGTAAATTATTTTCATTTTCTCTATAAAGCATTGCTAATGTTCTGAAAAGAAGGTTATATCACATAGGGATCCTATATGGAAGAACATACCGACTGGCTTAATTAAGAAAAAAATTAGTTTACTCAAAGGATTTTGGATGTATGATAGAATCAATAGGAAGCTTGAAGAAAAGACTTGAGCAATGGCCAGAAGCTATTTTAGCTAGGCAGCAGGAAACACTGCCAGAAGCACCTCACAGGAGCTGTCCAGTGAGAACACTGCCAAGATTATGATACCAACACTGTGACTTTGATCCCTCCTGACTGGGGGCGAGAGGACTACTATAGCCTCTTTTGCTTCCAAAGGACAGTCACAGGAGACTTAATACCTTAATGAGTCTGCCCTCAAACTGTCTGAGTGTTCAGATACTTTATACCTGCAAAAGTCAAAAGTGTATGGCATTGTTCTATTTTTCGTATTATAAACCTCCTACGGCTTCTATATCTAAGTTGAATGAAGCATCATCTTCATAGTCACTCAAAGTAAAAAACCTGAAATTCAGCTTTAAATATTTACTCTTTATCTCACTTATGCACTGTATTACCCAGTCTTAACAAGTTAAAGCATTTTCAACATAAGTGTCTTATTTGCATTCTGAATATCTCTACCTTAATACATGCCCTCCTTAATAATTACCAGGATTGTTTGAATAATATCCTTATTTGTTTATATTTGAAGAAGATATTAAAAACATATATCAGTCCCAAACTGTTACTTAAAATAATGTAGCTTTGAAATATATACATATATATAGGAAAGTTATGGAAAAGAAGAAAAATGTGATAAAAACCAATGTTTCATCAAAATGGCTTTAGAATTGATGGACCAGGGTGAAAACAATAAATAATACAGAAGAGATAAATAACTAAATCAAAGAGCTTTATTTAAAGAATATTATGTCAGTTTTCTATTGCTGCTGCAACAAATTATCATGAGTTTAGTGCTTAATCAATACAAATTTATTATCTTAAGCAGTTCTATTGGTCAAAAGTTTGACACAGTCCTCACCAAGCTAAAATCAAGGTGTTAGTAAGGCTGCCTTTCTTTCTGGAGGCTCTAGGGATGAATCCTTTTTCTTGCCTTTTTTACTTTCTGGAGGATACTCTCAGTCCTTGGCTCATGGCTCCCTTGTTTCATGTTCAAAGCCAGCAAAATAGCATCTCTTTCAAATTCTTCTTTAATTGTCACATTTCTCTCACTGAGCACAGCTGAGACAATTCCATGGTCCTTAACTTTAATCATATCTGCAAGATCCCTTTGTAAAGTAATATGTTTACAGGTTCTAGGAATCAGGACATAGACATCTTTTGGAGGCCATTATTCTGCCAGGAACAGAACTAAAATGTTAAAACTAAAATAAAGAGTTAATAAAGGCAATGATTCCTGGAAAAATCTATCAAGTACATAATTCTTTCATATTTATGATTCAGAGAAAGAGAGAGAATTTGACTGCCTATTTTCTTTCTGACCTAATTTCTTAATAACTCTCCTCCTAACTTAATACCTCTCTGCTCCCAAAACACTATTTATTTTGTTGTCCCTGAAAAATAATAGCTATGTTCTGCCTCAGGACATTACACCTGCTTTTCTCTCTGCCTGGTATTCTTTTATTCACATAGGTATCTTTTATATAAGTGCTTGTTATTTGTTTCCATTAAGATCTCTCCTAATGACATTGTTTAACATTGAAATTATATCTCCTTACCCTTCCTATTTCACTCCTTTGCTTCATTTTTTTTATTTTACTCTATAATTTCTATCATCATCAGCGATACTGCATTATGTTTTCTATAAATTCAATGAAGTTAGGAATTTCATTTAGTTTGTTCATTACCTCAATGACAGAAAAGTGAATGTCACTTACAAAATAAGTGCCTATAAATAAATACGAGCAGGAAAGAAAGTAAAAGGAATAAAAAGTAAAACAACTATAGATATTAACATATATGGGCGACAAAAACTACAAAAAATAGGTTTATAGAGAAGGAATTAAAATCTAGATAAAATTTGATTGCTTTTTGGGAAAATATAGTAATTGTATTTTCAACATTCATTATCTCCAGAATAATATCAAATAACCTTTATACTCAATAGATGCAAGAAAAATAATCTGAATATTTTAAATAAAGATATAAACTATCATTTTTGAAATAAAATCTCTAATTGCATATTCTCTTTTTTTGAATGTGCTTCGCTTACGGAAGGTGTTTGGAACTTGATTTGGGCAATATGGACTAGAAAGGTCCCTTGTTCTATCATCTAATAAACATAATCTTGTTCCTTTGCTGAAGATTTAGTTGATGAATGAATAGTAGTCTCAATAAATAAGAGCTAGTATTGCCTAGCCAAACTCAGGGGTTTATTTGATGGTGATCAAAGTTGATGCTCTCTATCCTTAACGGGAACCAGAGCACTTGCAGCCCTGGTTGCTAGTGGCAGCCATTCTATACACTAAGTAAAACAGCCTGAGGCCTAAGCCAATCTATGAAAGAGAACATTGCCAAAAGGGTCACAGATAAATGGAACTGGAGTGCTGATTGGGTCATGCCTGCCACCAGAATTATCTGTGGTTTTTTCAGTTATATAATCAGGGAATTTTTCTATTGTACAGTTGATTTTTACTTTATAAAAACAAAATGTGTGTGCGCATTGTATAAGATATGGACTTTAAGGAAACAGGGTTTGTTTTTTGTTTTGTTTTGCTTTAAATTTTAAGATTGAGAGTGATTCTTGCTATATATAAAGTTCTTCTTCCTCTTTAGCACGGCCTAAACCTGTTGTTCTTTATATCAAACTAAGATTCTCAGCAGTTTTACTTTTCTAACTTGGAATTTTGTTCCCCGAACCTTAAAATAAATTTCAGTATGAACACGTAGATACTTATTCAGTGCATTATTACAGATTGAGATAATTGGCTCTGTAATTATACTGTTTCTCTTTAGAAAAATGGAATCAGAGCACTAATACTGCAATTTGTACATTGATCCCTTTATATCATCCTGTCAGACTTCTGGCCTTCAAAGGTTTCCTGAGTCTATTATAGCGTAATTCATTCATTTTGCTATCCACACCATTGGTGAGAATGTTCTCATTAATTACTTTCAATTTCAACCATTATGTCCTAATCCAAAACCATGTCCTTTTCTTCAGCATTTTTTGTTGTGATGTTTTAAACTCTTTCTCAGGGGAAAAAAAAATAATAATCCTAGCTCTTTGTGCAGACATGATGAATTATTTCCATGAAGGCTCATTTACGAAAAACAACAAAGAGCTCTTACTAGAAACAAGAGAACAATCGGTTCAGATGAAAAAGAAGTGACCTACGCCTACCCAGACCCAAATGAACTTCTCCTATGGTTCAAAAATTTGGTTAGCTTATTTCTGTTTGTTTTCTTTTTTCGTTTTCATGCTTCTATGCATTTCCAGCTGGACTGACTCTGGAAGGAGCAATATATTACAAGAAAGCTTGTTCTCATATTTCCAATCTGATTTCAACCTCCATGAGAAAGGTTAGGATAATCACAAGAATGCTGAGTTTCTTATCTGGATCTCATCTTTAAACCTTAAAAGGCTTACCCATCACTAGTTCTTAATTTCCAGTGTTCCCTTCGGGGCTAGAATATTTGTTATGATTAATATATCTCTGATCTTTCCTTCTGTGTCTGTCTCATTCTCTTTCTTCCCCTGTCTTCCAAAGATAAAATCTTTCCAGTTTTCCTCTCACATTTATTTGTTTATTTTTAGCTCTTTCATCTTTTGAAAGGTTAGCTTTGGAATCATGGCTATAGAAGCACTGGAAAGTACACTAGAAAAATATATTATGTAGAGATTGTTAGTTAATTTTATGATTTTTCTCTTTTAAAAATGTAAATCCAGCATTCAATTATTTGTCTAGATTGTACAATTAAGGTGTTATTGAACAGATAATTTTGTCACTATCAGATAGTTATAGTCATTGATTTTATTGTTCAATGGATATAATTAAAAAGTTTAAATGAATTCTGTAAATATTTTTATTTAAAATTAAATAATTGAAAACATTATTTTTAAAATACAGTGTTTTATTAGAGCAAGAAATTGGAGCTATTATTGGCTTCATTTCATTTTCTCTGTTCTGTGAACTTGTAACAGGAGAAAAGAAAGCCAGGGACATTGAAGTACTATGAATTTAATTTACCATTTTTTCAGAGAGTCTGAGATTTGGGGAAAAGGCCTAAATGGAAATCAGATTGAATTGAGAGCCAGAGAAAAAGTATATTGGGTAAATAAGAATAATAATGTAGCTACCTAAGAAAAATGCAAATGAGAGTGGGTAAAGAGGACAGAAATAAGGTACAGATGACTACATAATCTTGTAAGGCACAACCAATAATACTTTCTGTTTTTGGAGACAGAGTCTCTCTCTGTAGCCCCTGCTGGATTGTAGTGGCATCATCGTAACTCACTGCAACCTCAAATCCCTGTACTTAAGAGATCCTCCTGCTTCAGCCTCCCAAGTAGCTGAGACTACAGGGACACAACACCGTGCCCAGCTAATTTTTCTATTTTTAGTAGAGATGGGGGTCTCACTCTTGCTCAGGCTGGTCTCAAACTCCTGAGCTCAAGTGATCCTTCCACCTCAGCCTCCCAGAGTGCTAGGATTACAGGCATGAGCCTCTACTCTCAGACTAATCTATAATATTTTTGGCTAAAAAAAGTTGCCATGAGCCAGTCAATATGAACCAAAACTCTGCTGATAACAATAATGATAATGTTTTCATATACACTAATTAATTTATTTTAAAAATAAACTACATATTTGAAATAAATAAGCAAATGTGATAATATTCAAAGAAAAACATTTCAACATAATTTTCATGCATAAAAATATAGTAAGTTATTTTCATCATCATATCCCTGATTATGGCAAAAATGGGAAAATCAGCAAAAAATTAAGGAACTTCCAGTTATTCTCCATAATACTAATACTTTTATTTTCCATAGCCTTGTTTTTCTCAAGACATAATGATATGTAAAACTTCATTAAATGAGTTCTGCTCTAGGTCATTTATTACGAAAGAAATTTTAGAATGCATAACAAAACCTGGAAAACTATTATATAGGCTTTTTATCTAATCTAATCTTAGCTTCAAGTCTTGGGATGCTATGTCTATAGCATATTTGAAAAGCCAGCTACAGGAGCAGCTCAGTTTATGGAATAAGAAATGAGACATTCATAGAGGTTCAAATGTCTAGTTCTCGCTAATCTTCTAGATATCAGCAAGTAAATTAATTCCTAATCATTAATTTTCTTATCACTATAAAGTGAAAAATAGTATCTATCTTAAATAATTTGTTAAAAAATTAACTCTAATACAAGTAGAGAACTCACGAAGAGAAATATTATAAAGTTAGAGATGATAAAGAAACAAGAAACAATACTGGGACTCTAGTAGATTGGACTTGGGAGTCAGACACACTTGACTCCAGATCATAACTTTTCTGCTTTTAAGCTGATGACTTTGTGCAAATTCAAACTTCTTATAGGTCCAGTTTTCCCAATTGTAAAATAAAAATAATAATGCCTATCTCATTGAGCAGTTTAGAGAATTAAGCAAGATGATGCTTAGTAGAGCTCTTCAAAGAGAGTAACAGTCAATGGTGCTAATAATAATAATTTGTGTTAATAAGATGGTGCTTTCTGGGTATTTTTAAGTCAATAAATTGACCTGGTAAGAGGTAGCCTGCTGAAAATCAGATTAATCTTTTTGACATTTGTGCTAAAGGAGGCTGAGCTTAATTTTGTTGCCATCACATTTTTGTATTTATTAAATGATGTGAGGAACGAATTTTAAGCACTTGAACTACTTTGATAAAAACTTTCTTTTTTCAAAATTCCAGGAGGAATTTTAAAACTCCCTTAAGGTTATTGTCAATATGATACTGTTTATTTCAACCTGTGGAGTTGCT
Source organism: Propithecus perrieri (assembly GCA_963574695.1). Taxonomy (NCBI): domain Eukaryota; kingdom Metazoa; phylum Chordata; class Mammalia; order Primates; family Indriidae; genus Propithecus; species Propithecus perrieri. Next base: position 25,436 of record CAUYRB010089744.1, on the reverse strand, counting down.
CAGCCTCCTTTTTCCTTCCTTGCCACATTTACCAGCTTTAACTGGTGTCAACTCTTTCTGACCTCTGGTGAGGCAAATGGCTGAAGCGTCTGGCAGGTTCATTTGCACAGTAATGAGTTCTGTCTACTAGTCTGCTAGAGACTGATGGAGGAGAAGGAGATTACCTTCCACCACTGCCCATTAAATGTGATTGACATGCCTGTATGATATCTGTCTTGCTTAACAGCCCTCTCTCCTCCCCTAGAAACATTTCATGAGCACAAAGAGTTGTACTTAAATGAGGTCCGAAGCATTGCTCTTCTTCTTTCACATATTTTTATTTAAATTGTTATAGTGGAAGAAGACAGAATGTTTTTAACAAAAAGAAAAAAAAATGATATGACACTGCATATAACTCATAAAAGAAATAAACTTTTCAGTATTAAAAAATTAGAAAGACTAAGTCGCCTACATCAAAAGAAACATGGAAAAAACGAGAAAATATTTCCTAATTTATTATGTTTTCTTTAGCATCTTTAATTGTGCCATTTTATTTAATATTTTAAAACATTGGCATTTATTACAGCTTTTACATCTACATTTTTTTCTAATCTTCTATTTTACTTTTTCTTTTAGTTTCATATTTTCTATTTTAATATAACTTTTGTTTTATGTCATATTCTTATGAACCTCACTCTATCTCCAAAAAGTCTAATAGCTCACTAACACATAAAATTGCAACAAACACATAATAACTCTTTAATTTTATACCTTCTGAAGAATGCATTTAGCAGAAAATATTCCAAAAACCTCAACGTAAGAAGTATATTTTAATTCTTATAAAATTAATTTTTCCTTACCTTCAACATATAAGATAATAAAATTATAGACATTTTAGCTTAAGGTCCTATTGCCAGAGCCCCTTTTTAAACAAAATGGAAAACTAAATTCTATTTAATTTCAAGAAATTATGGGCAAGTCATATTGAAATTCTTTCCGTGTAGTAAAATATAACCAATGTTTTCCATTGTTAGATGTTTACATTCATTCCTGCTATGCCTAAGACCTGTGTTTTATGTCAAACTTGAGCACGATTGAATTTTTAAATGTGTCTAATCATAACATTATTTATGCAAAGATCTCATGAATTAATAGCTTAAATAGTTGCCCACCAACTTTGAACTGCATGCATTGGATTCTTACATAAGCATCTTTCCACAAAATGCAATCATGTATCTCTGTTGGTTTAAGTTTTAGATATAGCTCCAAGTGGAACTATTTGAGACATGAAATCCACCTCAGTATAAAAGTTTTATATGTACTGGTGTAAATTAACTGTTTGACAAGAGCAATGTAGCTGTGAAAGTGAGAATAGAGCAGAAACGTATTTACATCCACTCTGCATTCATTTTCATCAAATGAGAGAGCAAGAGGCAAGCAGCTTCAGAAGATAAAGCAAATGCTGCTGTTCAGAGTCACTAAACAATTGTACCACATCAATTGTTTACAATATATTTCCCAGAGTTTTGCTATTGCAGAACAGTAAGCCCTAAAGAATGGTAAATATCATTTGTCAACTCTAGCAAAACAGTTGTTCTTATATTCTATTTACAAGAAAAAAAATGCTTCTTCCACACTGATAATTGCTTTATAAAGGTATGGAGAAAGAGGTATTGGGCACCCTTCTAGTATTAGTATTATAATTTAATTTAACACAGAGTGGAGCAGGAAATTGAATAATAGTTACAAAATTCATATGTTATTTAAAAGCATGAAGAGTAATTACTTCACCAATTACAGAAAGTCCAAAACAGTTATGACTTACAGAGCACAAGAAATATATTAAAGTTTAATAAGATAATTTTAAACAAAAAAATAGCAGTAAGACATATAATCTCTTGATTTTATTTATAAAGACATATACACTATTATAATAAACTATTATATTAAAAGTAAAATAATTGGCTGGGCGCGGTGGCTCACGCCTGTAATCCTAGCACTCTGGGAGGCCAAGGCAGGTGGCTTGCTCAAGGTCAGGAGTTTGAGACTAGCCTGAGCAAGAGCGAGACCCCATCTCTACTAAAAAATAGAAAGAAATGATCTGGACAGCTAAAAAAATATATATAAAATTAGCCGGCCATGGTGGCGTATGTCTGTAGTCCCAGCTACTCGGGAGGCTGAGGCAGAAGAATCGCTTGAACCCAGGAGTTTGAGGTTGCTGTGAGCTAGGACGCCACAGCACCCTAGTCGGGGCAACAGAGTGAAACTCTGTCTCAAAAAAAAAAAAAAGTAAAATAATTATGATTCACTAGTATTTATAGGCATGCCTTGGCAATATTGCTGGTTCAGTTTTAGACCTCTGCAACAACCCAAATATCCCAATAAAATAAGTAACAAATTTTTTGGTTTCCCAGTGCACGTAAAGGTTATGTTTCCACTAAAGTGTATTCTATTGAGTGTGCAATAGCATTATTTCTAAAAATGTAATGTACATACGTTAATTAAAAATATTGCTAAAAAATGCTAATGATCATCTGAGCTTTAAGCGAGTCGTAGTCTTTCTACTGGTGGAGGGTCTCACCTTGATGTTGATGGCTGCTGACTGAACAGTTTGGTGGTTGCTGAAGGTTAGAGAGGCTGTGGCAATTCCCAAAAATAAGACAACAATAAAGTTTGCCACATCGATTGAATCTTCCTTTCAGGACAAATTTCTCTGTAGCATACAATGCTGTTTGACCGCATTTGATCCACGATAGAACATCCTTTAAATTTGGATTCAGTCCTCTCAAACTTTACCACTGTTTTATCAACTAAGTTTATGTAATATTCTAAATTCTTTTATATCAACAGTGCTCACAGCATCTTCCCCAGAAGTAGATTCCATCTCAAGAAACCATTCTCTTTGCTCATTCATAAGAAGCAACTCCTCATCCCTTTAAAGTTTAATCATGAGATTGCAACAATTCAGTCACGTCTTCAGGCTCCATTTCTAATTCTAATTCTCTTGCTGTTTCCACCGCATCTGCAGTGACTTCCTCTGCTGAATTCTTGAACCCCTCAAAGTTATCCATGATGGTTGGAATCAAATTCTTCCAAACTATAGATGTTCATATTTCTACCTCCTCCCATGAATCATGAATGTTCTTAATGGCATTTAAAAAAGTGAATCCTTTCTAATAGGCTTTCAATTTACTTTGCCCAGATTCATTAGCAGAATGACTATCTGTGGCAGCTATAGCCTTAAAAATGTATTTCTTAAATAATAGGACTTGAAAGTTAAACTTACTACTTGATTCATGGGCTGCAGAATGGATGTTGTGTTAACAGACATGAAAACAACATTAATATTCTTGTACATCTCCACCAGAGCTCTTGGATGCAGAGGTGCATTGTCAATGAGCAGTAATATTTTGAAAGGAATCTTTTTAAAAAAAGTTATAATTCTCATCAGTGAGCTTTGAAAATTCAGTAAACCATGCTATAAACAAATATGTTGTCATCCAGGCTTTGTTGTTCCATTTATAGAGCAGAGTAGATTTACCATAATTCTTAAGGACCCTAGGGTTTTTAGAATGGTAAATGAGAGAGCATTGACTTCAACTTTAAATCATGAGCTGCATTAGCCCTAACAAGACATTCAGCCTATCTTTTGAGGCTTAGAAGCCAGGGAGTTTTCTCCTCTTTCACTCTGAAAGTCTTAGATGGCATCTTGTTTCAACAGAAGGCTGTTTGTCTACATTGAAAATCTATTGTTTGATATAGCCACCTCCATCAATTGTCTTAGCTAGATCTTCTAGATATCCTGCAGCACCTTCTCCATCACTACTTGCTGCTTCTCATTGCACTGTGATTTTATGGAGATAACTTCTTTCTTTCAACCTCATGAAAAAAGCCTCTGCTAGCTTCAATCTGTTCTTCTGCAGCTTCCTCAGCTCTCTCAGCCTTCACAGAATTAAAGAAAGTTAGGTTCTTGCTCTGGATTAGGATTTGGCTCAAGGGAATGTTGTGGCTGGTATGATCTTCTATCTAGACCAGTACAGATGTTTTCATATAAGCAATACGGCTGTTTTGCTTTCTTATCACTCACGTGTTCACTGGAGCAGCACTTCCAAGTTTCTTCTAGAAATTTCCCTTTCCATTCACAATTTGGCTAAATGTTTAGTGCAAGAGGCCTATTTCAGCTTTCAACATGCCTTTCATACTAAGTGTAATCATTTGTAGCTTTTGATTTAAAGTGAGAAATTTGTGACTCCTCCTTTCACTCGAACACTTAGAGGCCACTGTAGGACTATTAATTGGCCTAATTTCGATATCGTTGTGTCTCAGAGAATGAGGTGTCCCAAAGAGAAGAAGAAACATGAGGGACAGGCCAGTTGGTGTAGCAGTCAGAACACACACAACATTTATCAGTCAAGCTTGCATTTTTATATGGGTGTGATTCTTTGTGCCCCAAAACAATTACAGTAGCAATATCAACCATAACTGATCAGAGATCACCATGAGTTACTATAATAATAAAAAGGTTTGAAATATCATGAGAACTACCAAAATATGACACAAAGACACTGAGCACGTGTTGCTGGAAAATAACACCAAATGACTTGCTAGACGCAGGGTTTCCACAAATCTTCAGCTCATAAATAATGTAATATCTGTGAAGCACAATAAAGCAAAGTGTAATAAAATGAGATATGTGTGTATAATCCTTAAATGATTTTATATTTGTGGTGATTTGGTTACCTGGGTCAGCAATATTATTAATACCTAAAAATTATTCTAATAAGAAGTATTAAATATATAATCTAACAGAAAGTACAATGTTATGTTAAGAAAGTCCAGAATTTTTCTTCAATATGAGGAATAAGAAAAAGAGAATTCATTTTTAGTTATGAATTTCCAAAACGATTCAAGTATTTCTTAATTTGGAAAATGGAAATGTACCTTGTGTAATTCTATAATAGGACATACAATCCTACATAAATGTCCTGATACTATCGAGGTCATCATTATAGAGGAATTTATTTTAATATAAAAGCTGGATATTTTATTTTAACAATAAAACTTAAGCATTCTTCAATCTTACAAAAAGAAATCCTTTTATCTATCTTTTCAATATCTTTTGTTGTAAAAAACTTCCGTCTTTAGTAGCTCATAAGGGTAATACATAAGACCAATTTTTTCATGTCTTTATGTTTTCACTCGGCACAGTTTTTTGAAGGCCATATGTCTATCCCTGAGCATTGCATATAGTTATAAGGGTGCTCGACAAATATATGTTGAAAGAGATCAACATTGTCTTAGAGACAGGATTAATCATTAAACTTTTAATATTTCTGATCTGCAGGGAAAATTACTAGAAATAGAGAAATTTATGTGAGGTATATAATTTCAGCTGTCTTGTCTCCCAATGCAGATCATACCTTTGAAATGCAGATATAAGTAGCTTTACAAAAAATGAGTTTTCAGTAATGTATACTAAAATTTTTTGAAACTTTGAATCATCTAATACCTCTTATTTTGCATCCAGGTTCAGAAAAAAATAAATAAAAATATGTAAACTCATTTCTCAGTAGGTCTACCCATCTGAAAAAATTCTTCATATTGTTGACTTCTGGGATTTTTTGTCCATGTCACAGTGATTTCTGATTGTCCATTAGCTTTCCATGAACTTAATATTATTGTACTCAATAATATGAATAAATAATATTTATTAAATATATATTTTTATCTGGGTATTATTTAAATGTTTTACATGTATTAATTAATTTAATCCTCAGAACTCTTATCTAAGGTAAGATTTATTATTCATTATTTATTAATATTTATTATTATATTTGAGGTAGATAAGAAGGAATGGTGAAATTAAGTACCTTCTAAAGGTTGCAAACCTCCTAAGCGGCGGAGTGAGGATTTGAACAAAAGAAGCTGACTTCACAGACTGACCTTCTAGCTACTTTGATATATTATTTCTATCCCCACCCACCAATACTGTAGTTAGTTTGCCCTCCAATATTAATCTTCTTAAGAGAGAATCCTTTCAGGACCCACATATAACATACTAAAAAATGCCCATACTAAAAAGTTGAAACAAAACAAAAAAACAAAAACAAACAAACAAAACCTTTCCTTAAGGATATTGTACTCAGTATATTGCAGTGGAAAAACCAAATAAAATATTAATCTCTATGCCATATTATTGAAAAAGTGATGGTTTATTATTTCGATCTCTTCATACATCATAAATTGCCACAGATTTAACATAAGGAACACCCAAGGTATACACGTCAAACAATTATAAAAAAATTCAAACACCAAAGAAATTTTGAATTTTAATTAAAGCTTCTAAAACTAAAGCCAGATATCTATGCAATTCTATAACCCAGAATGAATCAGAACAGTATGTAGTGTCTGAAATTCTTTTTAAATTCTGATTTTCTAATGATCATATATAAGTGTTGTTGTAAGACTTTGTCATAAATCTCTAATATAGTCAGTCATTCAATAAGTTAATGCCCAAATCAAAGCCAACTAAATGAAATAATTATAATAAATACAATATTCATTCTAAAACAAGAGAAATATAGCATATGGACAACTTATCTTAAAATGAAGATTGTTTTCTCCTTTTATGAATAGGCCAAAACTGATAACCCATTCTTAAAATAGGCTTTAGTAAAGACAGTCTTGACTCCTACATTATACCCATTTCCCCCTTAGAAATAGAAAAGAATTTTATATATATATATATAAAATCATCATTTATATTTCATGTTTAATCTAAAATTTACCTAGTTTATACTAAAATCATTTATAAGAAATTGCCAATACTTTATTCACTCTAGCTCCCTTAATAAAATTTTTTTTCCCTTCTCTGATTTCTTACAATAACTTGCATGTTTAGGGTTCACCTTTGCCTCTTATTATTCATTCAAATTCTGCTTCTTTTCCGGAAGTAAAGATATATATTTATGAATCATTCAGCATGTCAACCACATGTGGATTCTACAATGCTGCAAGCATATGTTATCTGTATCCTGCTTTCTGATTTTCTGATTGACAGCATGAGTTTAAGGATGACTGGGCTTATTTTCTGCAGTTTAAGATTGGTAGAAGCTCAGCAAAGCATATTCACTGATATCTAATATTGTTTCCCTGATGACAGTGGGAATGAAAATTGACACATGAACTCTTTGAACTTCAGAAAAAGAAAAACTTTAGCAGATTGCGGGCTAATGCAATAGTGACACAAGTTATCTTTGAAACTGTTGAGAATACAACAGGAAAAAAGAAATTTGAAAGTTAGCCAATAATAATGTCAAGATATTATAGAAAATTGTCAACAACTTTTCACTTTCTAAACTGTAAATATAAACATTATTCTTTTTATAAAGCAAGTAGTATACATTTCTTTCTTTATTTTTTATTTTTTGAGACAGTATCTTACTCTGTTGCCCGAGTAGAGTGCCCTGGTGTCAGCCTAGCTTACAGCAACCTCCAACTCCTGGCCTCAAGAGATCCTCCTGCCTCAGCCTCCCAAGTAGCTGGGATTACAGGTGCATACCACAACGTCTGGCTAATTTTTCTATTTTTAGTAGAAACGAGGTCTTACTCTTGCTCAGGCTGGTCTCCAACTCTTGAGCTCAAGTGATCCTCTCACCTTGGCCTCCCAGAGTGCTAGGATTATTACAGGTGTAGGCCACCATGCCCAGGCCCCATTTCATTAATTTGTATTCAAAAAAGAAACTCAATTATCTGATACAAAGATAAATAAAATTCTACTGGAATTTCTTGAAAGAAAATATCATAACTTGGGCTCTTTAGTGACAAAGCAGCTAGAAATTTAAATGTTGATATAAAACCATAACAAAAAGTACTGAGAATATGTCATCATTGCTGAAGCTATTATTGTACAAGTTTAAGAAGAGAAAATATGCAAGTTTTGATTACTGTTTAAAATCAGATAATGTATATGGGTTCAATTTACCTGGCAGAGGTGAACAATATAAATTAATGAAAACAATTTTTTTCATTAGTTTAGGGTTAGTCAAGATTTTGAAATTGGAAGATGAAGTTTTTATTCTTTTAATCTCACTAGTCTCTTTTTTCAGTCCTTAAAGAAAACATGTTTTCACAGGGGTTCTTAAGTTTTCCTGATGCCTCAAATTCTACATGTACTTCCACAGGAATTTCTATGATACCTACACTTTGGCTCTCAGCTTAGATATGACTTCTAGGAAAAGACTGTCAGATATGGGTTAGATGCACTCTTCAAATGTTCCACAGACTTTTAATTTTCTCAATTTGAGATATTATCATGCATACCGTATTTGCCTGTTTACTTGTCTTTATTCTCTATAAAATGTAAACTACATAAGGGTAGGAACAAAATCCACTAGCAGTGTCTGATATCAAATATGTCAGCAATAAATAGCTGTAGTAAAAACAAATGAGTTAAGTAGCACATCCTAAATAAAAAATATGAGCTTGTCTGTCTCCAAATGCAACCATCATTTTTTATGGGGAAGAATAGTGTTTTATTAAACTTTTTTTTTAACTCCAATGCCAGTCACAGGGCCAGAAATATAATGTATATTTTTTTAAATAAAGGAATACTCAAATAGATTTTAAAGAGACATAACTGAATGAAGAGATAAGCCTAAATGTACAAATTCTAAAACTTATTTTCACCAAACAAACAAACAAAAAAAGCATTGTTTCCTGATCAAGGCTATTTGTCCCTTATTTAGCAACATCTTTTTGCTTACAATAAGCCCTGATATCATAGGCTAATACGAGACCTCCTTCTGCTGCATACTCCAGTTATAACCTAAATTGCATCCCTCATTTTCCCTTCAAATAAGCAAAGTATTTTTTGCTAATGAAAAAAATTAAGATACTGTGTATTTTAGAGATGAAAAGAAGCATTTGCTCAGAGCACAGCATCTAAAATAAAAAAATTGTGTCAATGTTTTTTCACTATGGACACTAATATGGGTGGCATTTGCCATCTACCATGTGTTGAACTGAGTATCACATTCTAGGCTTTGGTGAAGTTAGTATTTCATAATGACAAAAACATGGACTGAGGAATCAGAAAAACCTAGAGTGGCTGATTCCTGGTTCTGGTACAGACTAGGTGTAGAACTTTGGGAAAATTACTTAAGTGCTTTAAATATGAATACCTTCAATTATAGATGAACAAAATAATATCTAACTCACAGAGCTTATAAGGATTAAATGTGCAACCCTGTGAAAGTCTCTTTTCTTTAGTTCCTCTTAAACTACCTCTATAGCTTTCCTCTGAAAAGGCTGGAGGTTTACAATACCAAAACGATCATTTTCCCAGATGCTCTGATTTCCTGACTACTTCATAGTTCCAAATGATGGAGTCTATGATGTTTGGCAGTAACCACCAATAATTGGATTGTTCTTTTCCTAATGTAGGTACCCTCCATGGGTAATTTTGCCTAAAGAGAACTCACATTCAAATCTGCAAGAATGTTTAAGGAATTGTCAAGGCTCTGGTTCAAAATTTAAACCAGACAGTCAGGGAATGGAAAAATTATCACATTTTTCTCTAGTCAAGGCACTTTATTTGATTTTCCCTCATCTGATTTGTGATACTAACTAAACTCTTTACTCTGGGTTCTCTAAGGTTCTTAGTCCCTTGACAGTTAACATACATTTCTCTCTCAAAATGTCCCAATTCTACAATTACAATTCATGTTTTTGGAATTATTGCTTATTCTATGGGCTTTAAAAGAAGTTAATTTGGAATAAAAAGCTGAGCAATGATGTCTTTGTTCTTGGCTATATTTCTCTATCCCAAAGCAAATGGAAAACTTTCAAAGCTGCTTAATTGTTGCCAAAAAAGTCAGAGATTACTAAGAATCTCTGGAAGATGAATTCTTAATATGTATTTAAAAGCATTACCTACCAAAACAATGTGCACAAAATTCCAAATCAGGGAATATGAAAAGACCCTTTTTATTAAATTTGACAATTGTGCCATACTCCATTATCTTCCAAAAATTCTGAATTTTTTCTCAGCTCAGAGAATAGTTTACCACTAACAACAAAATAAAAACTAAGTATTTCACATTTATAACAATGTCTGTGTATAGTAAGTGCTCAATAGATGGTAGCTAATATTTCAACCAAGTAGGATGGCTTCTTCTAGAAAAAAATAACACTACTTTCCTTTGTTCTATTGAATTGGGACCATTTGTATCCCGTATAATTTTGTAAAGAGCCTTTCTTTAAATTATGCTTGGGCAAGGCACAGGAATATTTGCCACCAATTGCTTTAACAATTTTTATTTAGGGTACATATTTTAACATGGGTTATTTTTTTCATAGTTGATGTCATCTTCTATAGTTTCTTTATACAAACATTGTAGCAAATCAGTGAATTAATTTAGAATGGCAGCTATGTCTTTCATATATTAACTTTATGTCATAATGGTTTCATTTGCCTACTTCAAAGTTCCCATCTGCAGAGATTGAATATTAACTAAAAATAACAATACATAGGTTAAATTATCAATCTGAATTCATTTTAGGTCAGTTGCTAAAACACCATCTGAAAACGAGTTGATCGTTAATATTTTTTATATTGTAGTGTTTAACAGTAAACACTATATGGATGATAAAATATTAAGGATTTGTGACTAACCAGAAATAAAATTTATCTGAAATAATAGTAAATTAACACAAAAGTAATAATTATCATAATCTCCATAAAGATAGAACTTTTAGAACTATAGAGGCCATTGTTGGGGGGAAAATCAGCAAAACATTATTTCATTCTCTGTTTCACAGGTAGATTGGAGGAACATTTTGGACAGGTTTCAAGTTTTCAAACCTGGTTTTAGAGATCATGTAATGCCCCTCACTGCCTCCTGTAACCTATAAGTAATAAAATCAAAGTTCTATAGCTATAGTTCACAAATGGCTAAAACAACCTTGTGCTCTTTCCCTTTGTTAAAACAATTTTATTCTTACAAACTTTTTTCTTTTTTACTGTTTTTATATCTAGGGATCATATCGATTTTTTTATTTTAAAGGAAGGTTAGAAGGTGCTTAGTTGATGCTGTGTAGCTAGGAATTTAAAGGAATTTGAAATAAGAATCTATGCCCACTTCAGACATGGCTCAGTTGGGTATTAAAACAGTTACGTGATTCACATGGATCTCAGCATAAAAAACAGCAGAGGGAGCATGGCTAAGCTCAAGAAGCTACATGCATTCTCACAAGATCTTTACTTTTTACTTTTCTTTCTCCACCAGAACAAACAATCCGAATTTCATAACAAGTTGGCCTGGGCATTGTTGGAGCAAGAGACCTCCCATCATTGTTGATCCAATATTTTTGTCCTTTTCTCCTGAGTTTTATCTTTCTTTAGGTACTTGGAAGGTGAGAGTTAGAATTAAAGATTGAAAAAAGATTTCAAATACTATGAGACCCTTTGGCGAGGCTGCATTTGTTCTAGTTAATAAACTCAAAAGTTTAAACCAGAAAGACTATGCCAACCTCATTTCCTAAACACTGTATAAAAGAAGCAATACATAGAAGCCATCTGTATTTTAAGTTTATGAAGTTTTTATAATTTTAATAAACCTAGTCATTTGCTAACATATGATGATAACATTTATGGATTAAAACAAATGTGTCTTGGCAGACAGCTTCAGATAAACACATGGCTACACATAGAGCAAGGAGTGGTCACACAGAGGCAAAGTAGAGATCTGTTGCCAAAATAAGAAAATGTCCATTACATTTTTTCCACAAGAAAATGTTGTTGTCTGTTAAACCCTAATCATGATATAGATATAGATATCAGTTCATTTCCCTTAAATTAATTAAGTATCATTAGGTAAAAGGCACAGGGAAGAACATTAAACTATTCTTCTGCATCATGAAATATTTAAAAATCCAAAAAGCTCCATGTAACTATACAAAGTCACACTTAAGAATATTATAGTTCAGTTTCACAGGCATAACTCATCTAAACTCTTCCATTTATGGATTAGTTTATTCTTTTATTCAACACAACTTACAAATCTGAACTATATACATTTAATTGGAAAGGAAAATAACTTACAGAACTCTGAGGATAAAGTTCAGAACAGATAAAAAGTCAAAACAGGAAGCATAAGCATGGTGTCTTAAGATATAGAGCACAATAAAAACAGGCAGACATAGCCCGCAGTATATGAAATCTAGGCAAGCAACGAAATTTTTCCATAGGTAACACAGCCCTGGGCATGAGATTGGGTTCCCAAAGCAGGCTTCCAATTCGAGAGGAAGGAATCACTCCCAAAAACAAGATAGCCAGCATGATTAGCCAGTTTGAATCAGATTGTTAACTTATTACTTTATTAAGTTATTCATTGTTTTTTAAATGTATTAGGTGGTCTCTGTGTCATTACAAATATTACATTAGGTCTAAGAGATAACATGATAAATAAAACAGAATACCTACCTTCAAAACTGAGCTCTGCAATATTCAAAAACCATTAGATGAGGTCTAACGGTTGCATCACATTTGTAATGCATTTAGAATATGGCAAGTACCATATAAGGATTTCACAAATGAACTACAAAATAAAAAATGCACATTTGCAATGACAGCTTGTGGGATAAAGGGACTTAGGCATGAAGTATAAACACAAAGCTTCATATATTTGAACTGGACCCCTCTGATTTTCTCTGCTCAGCATCTTCTCTCTTCCTGGGAACTAATAAAGAAAGGTCTTTCCCTTTCAGGTAGGTGAATCATAGAATAGGTAAATTCAAAAGCTGTTCTTGGCCACATTTTGTCTGCAGACCAACAAGCAGGAACAAAAGTAGTTTAAAACTAGGGAGAAGAATAAAGCAGATATACAGGGAGAAGTTAATGGACACAGCGAGCAATGGGGACAAGCTAGGGAGAACAATGAGATAAAGGGAGGGAGAGAGAAAGAACGTCCAATGTTTTCCAGTGCTCAGTTTGCTTGTTTCTGTCTGTTTCTGAGACACACACTCCTCAGACCTTGAATTCCCAGAAATATCACAGCACCTTTGCAATGAATCCATTTTTTTCACTCTAGCTAAACAGCAGAAAAACCCAACTCTTGGAAGAAAATGTCAAGTCCCGAACACGACTAAAAGAAAGGATGAGTGGATAAATTGGCATCTGTTTTGGACAAGAAACCTGATGCACAATTTCAAACATCGGTGAAGTTTTTGCCTGGATCTATATTTTTTTCTTGTTTAAACTCCTGTTTAATGCCTAGGGCTTTTTTCACATAAAAATATGAGCCATGTATTTGTAATGTGAATCCATCTCTTACATGTTGGAGTCAAAGTTCTTTTGGTCATAAGTAGCACAATTTGATCAGGCTAACTCATATAAAAATGACAGGAATCATGAAAAAAACTGTAAGACATACCTAGGTCTTCAGAATTTAGAATAAAGAATCAGAAAGGTGCCAGTTTTTAAGGAAGCTACATTCTGTTCATTTCCTATCTTCTGAGGTTCCTGTGATCTCTTCTCTGTGCAAATTTGTTAAAGTTCTCCCTGGGAAGACTGTCATTCTCAGCTTAATCAAGATTTCTGCACATACCATTAACTTGAGCTTGATCATGGCCTGAGCCAGCCATTGTACCCGCTCTGATCCATATTCTATCTCAGCCTCCCATGGAAACTTACTGATTAATCCCAGTGTCTTAGAATTAAAGAGAAGGGAAGAGAAGGCATGTGTTTAGTTGTGAGGTAACTGATTTCTCATTGATTGGACCTGATTCATTTAAACAATCATCGCCAGAAGGTCATGTGATTCAAAAAGGATGTCCTATTCCAGGCCCTATGGAAGGGCAGCTTCTTTACAATGGTTCATGGGCAGACAGACAAACTGACAGACAAGTATGGCACATGAGATATTTGCATGTTCATTCGAAGAATATATTTATGAATCGAATTGATTTGTAAGTGAATATGGAATTCACATTTTCTGTCTTTAATCAAGGCAAGAGACTTTGGGTTGAAGTAATTAAATTAATTGATCAGTAACAATTAACAAAATGATTTAACAGATTTTCTGTTTCAGATTAATTTTATCTCTATTATATATATATATATATATATATACACACATATATATATACATAGAAATTAAAACAATCTGAGATAAAGTATAAATGATATATTCCTCAAATTCCAAAGTAACTGAGAGGATAATTTGTTAAATGATTCTTATGACCCTTTATTGTTTATAAAGAAATACTCAGTTTTGTCTTTCCAACTCCTCTCAGCTGGAGGAAACAAGGCTCAACTTTTAAACCCCACTTAAAACTCCCTCTGAGAGATTTTCTTTGTTCACTAGTTCTAACATTTTATTTTTTTATTTTTTTCAACTATTTCAGCATTAATTTTCAATACTACTAAGTTGTTTCTTATGATAGCTTTTACAGAGAACTGTATATTTTATATGTTGCTACTGTATAAAATATATCTACTAGCATATATATTCCATATTGGTAGAGATCATTTTGTACTTTTCTGCATCCCTCAGATACATGTAAACATTATTGATTCAAGTAATATCACAGATTTTAAACAGGAAAAAAATTCTCAGTGACTGTTTTTTTCTAAATCAAATTAAATTTGACTCTGCACAGTCCTCAACTCAGATTCCTCTTACCTGATAGTTAACAAATAAATAAATAACCTCTGTCATTGACTCTCCATCTCTTTACTCTACCAGGTACCTGAGAAGGTCCCCAAGCTATTTCTCATGTTAACACATGTGATGCTATGTCCCCTAGTTTGATCAACTTATTATTTCAGTTCAGATGGTTCCCAGATTGTGGACATCTCCATTACTTTAGTGTCCATTGGGAATTCTTGCTATAACAGGAAGCCCACGTTATACAGCCCAGCCATCCCATACACAACATGATCCATGGATACATTTCCTTCTGAGCTCCTGCTACCACTCCACAGTGGCATTGTTCTGCTGGACTCAGGTCTTGCTATACGGAATTAACCAGCATCCCCTTCTCAGCACTGGGAATGTCTCCATTTCACTCCCCCAGGGTTGGTAGTTTCTACTTCCCTCCAAGTCCTTTCCTCCGGACTCTCTGTCTTTTGTGATGAAGGTCTGGATCTGTCATAACTTTCCTTGAAAGAACCTGCAGAGATTTAATGTTGGTCTCTTTTTCTATTGTTTGGTACAGCAAGTTAAAAATGCTGAAATATGTTTTTTTTCTTACTACATCCCCTTGGTACATTAGCACAACATACACCATTTGACATTAACAAAAAAGTTTTTAAATGTGTGGTTTAATTTGTAAATATTTTAGTTCACAGAACTGTAAGTGGAGAGAAGTAGTCTTGGAACTTAGAATTTTCAAGAAGAGAATAAGCCAAGCCTATTAACCTGAAACTTCAATTGTACTGACAGAAGACAGTATTACTTTGACCTCACAGCAGACAGTATTAATTGTATGCATTGCACATTATTGAACATGAGCAATGTTAAAATAAATCTAATAAATTATCTTACTTCCCTTCTTGTTAAATTCTAAATTGGACTATTTCCATAGTATAACATTTGCTCCAGATGAAAGGAAGTATTGTTCATTATTTATAATAAGTGTCTGACATCATGGATCAAATAATTAAATCATAAAATTGGCAATGCTGACCTGACATTTAGGAATAATACAGAACATAGAAAACTGATATTTAAAAATAATAGCCCTTTCCTGAAGTACTTGTATGGAAAATTCTTACAAAAATGAATTGTGAAAGAGAACTGAGTTATTTGTAAAGCTTAAACATGTGTGCTTCTAATGATAGAAACAATATTTAAGAGCACTCACACGGCAGCTTGAAATAAGATAGAAAACTATTAGTGGAAACAATTCAAATAATATATATTTGAATTATATGTACATCATGAATTATACATACACGAATAAACTGAAAATATCACCATTGCAAGATGTCATGTTAAGGCAGATAAAAGATCTAGAAGTTTCCATCCTCTGGAAACCCCCTAAGTATCAAGAACAGAGTTAAAAAAAAAAGTAAAAGTGATTTTTAAACATTGGTTGCTATTGCCACAAATGAGTTACATTCATTTTTTTGCCCTCTGAAATGGGTAGACCAAATATTAAATCTTGTGCTTGTAAATTTACACAGTTCCGTGAACCTGATTAAGGTCTGTCAAGGACAATTCCAAACAATGTGCAGGAAGTTATGTAAAGTGAGAAACTTGGCAAAAAAATGTTATGCTCAGTTTCCCAACTTTTAGAAAGACTTTAGGACATCAAGCCTTGGGATCAGTCCAAATCAGATGTTTCTTGAAAAAATAATGTGAGCATTTTTAAAGAATATTAAAACAATTTGTGCTTTTAAGTTTATAGTCCTTAGCAGTTTTCCTGAGCCCCTTCCTACACAGTCCCTGCCTAGTCCCACCCTATACTATAAATACCTGTGTAATTAGAGGAAACATTTTACCAATACATTATTTCCATTCAACTTGCACATTATGCATAGAACATATATTTTCTTGTCCATGCTACATATGAGCTTCCAAAATCTGTGTAAATTTATTCCTGGGAAGAGTTAAATTAAGTGAAACGTTTATTTTGGATTTTTAATACCACTAAATATCTGTGTATTCACATTATGTTTATTTTATTTTAAAATACATGCTTGACGTAATATATAGGATATGATAGGTAGATGTCTAAGATGGTGCCAAAAGACCCCAACACCCTGGTTCATGGCGTTGTGTAATCCCATCCCCTAAGTAACTCATTCTAACCAAGAGAAACTTGCAACACTGAGGAGTCACTGCCATGATTAGGTAACAAGAAAGTATGATTTCTATCTTGCTAGCAGGTTCTCTCTCTTGCTATCTTTAATGAAGCAAGATGCCATGTGGAAAGGCTCATGAGATAAGAAACTGAGGGCAAACTAGAGTCAACATCCAGTAAGTAACCAAGGTCCTCAGCCCACAGAAATTGAATCTTATCAACAACCACTGAGAGTTAGAAGAAGATCCTCCTGAAGTTGAGTCTTTGGATAAGACCCCAGCCCTGGTTGATACTTTGATTGCAGCCTTGTGAGTGGTTCTGAATTACAGGACTCAGCTAAGCCATGCCCAGACTCCTGACCAGCTGTGAAAAAATAAATATACATAGTTTTCAGTTGCTGAATTTGTGTTAATTTCTTAGACAGTAATAGATAACGAATACATAGAATAATACAAGTATAAAAATAAAAGAGAAAAATTTAAAATGTCAGAAATTGTCAGTATTAAGAGTTTCTCTGCCCCTTCAAGTTACCCCTCTGAGATATTTCCTATATTAGTTTGGGTATGCAGATCTAGCATTAATAATAACAAAATACCACCATCCACTCAGTTGCTTACATCATAATTCATCTATCCTTGTCCCTAACATCCATTCAATCACGTAGCCCAGCTAATTCACACTATTAAAAATTTCTCATGTCCACCCACTTCTCTCTTTCCCTCCTGCTTTCACCATTACCTGGCCTCTGAAATGCTACATCAGACCCTCTCTGTTCACTCTTTATAGGCTGTTTTTCCCCCTCGGATCTATTCTATTTACATAATCCAGAATGAATTTTTAAAATTCAAGTCTGATCATGTTTCTCCTTTTTATGTCTTTTGTAGAATAAAGTCCCAAATCTTTAATGAAGTGCACCTGCATAAACATGATCTGGCACCTGCTGATCTCTCCAGGTTTTATATGATGAATTGCTCTCTATACTTTAAATAGACTGGCATTTTGTTTTCACTTCCTCAAATGGGTCATACTTTGTTCCTCTACATGCTTCTTCCTCTGTCTGGTGTGCTCTTTTCTTCCATATTACTCTCCCATATTCAATTTCTTTTAATTAGCCTGTTCTTTTAGGATACTAATTTAATATCAGCTTACAATAACTTCTCAAAGGGAGGCTTTCCCCAACTCCTAATTTAGGCTAAATTTCTCTTTTACATACTTTAGTGGTACCCTATATTACTGCATAGCACTTTTTTTTGGTTCTCACAACTAGGCAGGGGCTTAGGGAGGAGGAAGATGGGGCTGATTACTAGCACGTAAAGAACAGTGATGCTGCTATGCATCCTACTTTCACTGAGCAGCCCCACAAAAAAGAAGCATCCAGCTCAAGGTGTCCATAGTGCTGAGATTGATAAATTCTGCTCTACATGTTAATATGTCTTAAGTTAATCAGTTAGATAACTAATGAATAAACTGTCATTATGAAGAAATGCAAAATTCAGGAACATGAATAAACAAAACCTTTTCTTTCTGTTAGGATATTTTTTTCCTTTATAGTTCTTTTCATAAAGATAGATTCATTTATTCCATTATTTATTAAATATTTATTGACTCTTAAACGTTATGCTTGGTGGTGTTGGGGATTCTATGGTAAATCAGGAGCGTATATTCAAGGATCTTGCATACCAGAGGAAAAGAAAAAGCAATAAACTAATAAACAAATAATTACATCGTGATAAATGTTCCCGAAGAAATAAAGAGTGATATAACAGAAATGGCATAGGGGATAAAAGCTGGCAACACTTTAACAAGGATATGGAAGGAGCCAGCCATGCAAAGAACTGGAGAAAGAAATCCAGGTGTAGAAATAGTGGATGCAAACTCCACTAGACAGGAAAGACCTTGGTGTAATCAGAAAACTGAAAGGATTCCAGCAGGGTTGGATCATAGACTTCTGAAATTAATTCAAATAGCCATGGGAATTTGTGTTTAAAATAACCATGAGTAATTCAACAAGAGTTGTTATGGACCAGGGTCAGTTGACTATGGCTCATGGGGCAAATATGATCTACTGCCTGTTCTTGTGAGTAAAGTTTTATTAGAACACAGTCACTACCATTCATTTATATATTGTCTCTGGCTGTTTTCATGTTACAACGGCAGAGTTGCCATATAATCTGCAAAGCCCAATATAATAATTGTCTGGCCCTTTACAAAAAAAAAGGTTTGCTGGCCCTATTATAGATATTTATCTCATTTGGTGACGTATATCTTAAGCACAAAAAAGTGGCACTTTATAGATGCATAATAAGCATGCATTGTAGGAATAAATGTGAAGTGGGCAGTTAAGTTTATGAGTCTGGAGATCAGAGAGAGGTTTTGGATTGAAAACATCACCAGCGTCATCATTTGTTGTCATAGGATTAAATAAAATTGTCTTAAAATGTCATGGTAATAAAAAGGGGGAGAAAAGAGAGAAGAAAAGAGATGTAAGAAATGATACAGTAAAAGAGGGAAAGGGAAGGGGAACCAAAATGGAATCTCAGAAGTGAGTTAACATGTAGACAACTGGTAACAAAAAACAGTAACCAAGGAGAAGCCTATAAGGTGAGATAAAGAAGAAACACTGTGCTGAAACAGGGGATCGAGGAAATAAAGGAGAATGATTTGTGTTGATTTGGAAAATAGTGTTTCTAGGTAAAGTGGTAATGATGAGAACAGATTGATGTTCTGAAAAGAGAAGTGATTAGTAACAGTGTAGACAATGTCTCTGTTTTTTGTTATGACACAAGCAGAGGAATTTAATGTTATTTGAGGGGACAATGTGAGGACAAGGAAAGGTTTTGTTTTAGATCATTAGCCTTTCAGCTGGGAGATATTTTAAGCCGGGAGATTTTAGTGACAGAAATTTCAGAGAGGGAAAAAATAATGTAGCTGAGTGAGAAATTAACCCAAAAACTTCTTGAGAAGTTGAGAGGGATGTGAATGAGAGAACAAATGAAGGGTTTGTTGTTTGACTTAGAAGGCACATTTATTGAATTATAATAGAGGTTATGATGGAGAAAATAGAAGTAGAAAAAAAAGAAGATTTAAGTATTTGATAATAGGAATATCATATTTTCAGTTGCAAGTGATAGATAATACAATTCAACATGTGTAATAGTTAATTTTATGTCTCAACTTGACTAGAACAAGGGATGTCCAGATATCTGGTTAAATGTTATTTCTGGGTGTGTCTATGAGAGTGTTTCCAGCTGAGATTAGGATTGGATGACAATAGCATTTGAATTGAGTGGACTCTGTAAAGTAGATTGCCCTTCCCAATGTGGATAGGCATCATCTAATCCATTGAGACAGAAAAAGAAGAAATACACATTTTTTCTTACTATCTCTCTGCTTCAGCTGGGACATATGTCTTCTACTGCCCCTGAGCTAAGATTTATACCATTTGCTTCCCAGGTTCTTAGGCCTTTGGGCTCAGAATGAAATGACACCACCTGCTTTCATGGATCTCCAACTCGAGGTTGGCAGACCACAAAACTTCTCAATATCCATAATTCCACAAGCCAATTTCCTCGTTATATATATATATATATATATATATATATGCACTACACACACACATTCTGAGAAATGTGTCCTTACATGATTTCCTCATTGTGTGAACATCGTAGAGTGTACTTACACAAACGTAGATGGCATAGCCTACTACACACCTAAGCTACATGGTATGGCCTACTGCTCCTAAACTACAAACCCGTACAGTATGTTACTGTACTGAATACTGTAGGCAATTGTAACACAGTGGTAAGTATTTCTGTAGTTAAACGCATCTAAACATAGAAAAGATAATACATTGTGTTACAACATTACGATGTCACCAGGGGATAGTAATTAATCTAATGGTACCACCTTTGTATATGTGACCCATCACTGACCAAAACTTGGTCATGTGGCTCATGACTGACTGTAATTACAAGATAACCCCAAAATGTACTTTGATAGTGTTTAAGAAGAAAATTAGATCAATATAAGAAAACAAATAATCCTTGAGAATTTATCTCAACATCACAGCTACATGATTCTTCCCCAAATATCTTGGTTGCAACTCAGTAAAATCTACCTTACAGTTCCATCTGTTTTGTGTTGCTAGTGTAGGCACATGTGCATGCACACACCTTGAGCAAGAGGCAGTTTTTAAAAAACTATCCTGTTTTGTATCCTGTTGTAGTTTGTTTCTGATTCTGAATAAATCATCTATAAAGTCTGCTGGAGGGAACACAAAGATAAACAGCTTTTAGTCCTGCCACATCGTTTCACAGTAAGGAAATATTGAAAGCTGAAGGGATTCTCAAAATATGTTGATGGATGAGGCAAACATTGACCGTTCAAATTCTAAAGTCAATATTTACTTTGAGCAACTATACATCTTAATACTTCTTCAATCAAGAAACCAATATAAATTATATCTATTACCTTATATGTCAGTGTATACATGTCATAGGTTTGAAAGCCATTAATAATTTTTGGAAATTACGGTGGCAGTTTTCATCTGAAAATTTCTCTATTATGAATACACCATGTGATACTTTGTTTTATTTTAAAAAATATTATCACAAGAATTCTGGGATTTTGCTGCTTAGAGTCTATTTCCATAATCTACTAGTGATTAATATATCAAAATAATTAAATGATGTTCACTTTCTCTCTTTAGACATGAACTTTATGCGATTCTACTCCCTTAGTAAATCATGAAAGTAAAGTTTCTACAATAATGCCTAAAGGTTCAAGGCATAAAAAATACTTTCTATACATATGGTGAGTGACTATTAATGCATAGCCACAGATGCAAATAAAACTTAGGATAAATACCTTAAAAATCAGGGGGTCCCATAGTAAATGTTTCATCATTTCCTAGGTATATTGAAACAAATTACCAAAAACTTGGTGGCTTTAAACAACAAAAATTTATTCTCTCGCAGCTCTAGAAGCTACAAGTTTGAAATTAAGGTGATTCCTTCTGAAGGTTTGGAGGGAGAATTTATTCCACACCTCTTTGTTAACTCTAGTTGTTGCTGGCAACTTTGGGAGTTCGTTGGCTTGTAGATGCATCACTCCAATCTCTGTCTTTGTTATCACATGGCATGCTCACTGTGTGTGTGTCTATCTCTGTGGCTCTTCTTCTTTTATAAAGACACTATTCATATTGGATATAGGGCCCTCCTTAATCTATATGACTTCATCATAACTTAATTACACTCCAATGACCTTATTTGAAAATAAAGTCATTGGAGTGATGTTCACTTTCTCTCCAGGTGGATATGAATTTTGGGGGCACATTATTCAACCTAGAACAATATACAATTAGGATCATAAGGTTGATGGTCCCCAAGTACCTATTGTGGAACTAGGCTGATTTATCTGTCCACATTAACTTTAGACAATTAGTCTAGGCACTTCTGTTTCTGGAAATATGATAGGCTAGATGACTGGAGATATCCACTCAAAATTATAAAAATAGAAATGCTGAGTATGATACTTATTAATTCTCCTCAAGTTTATAATTTAAGTAGCAATAGAGGGAAGAAAAGTCCTAGAGAACAAAATTGCAAGAAAACATGACTCTGGAGAGGCCATCAAGGACTAAAGCCAACAGCTGTCCTTAAGACATCTGCCATTCCTTGCCTATGGTTTTCCATTTTAAGTCCACATGAGCGTGGGATGGAAAGCAAAGCCTAAAGCCTGTACAAGAAGGGAAGTTGGATGGATGCCTTCATATTATTATATATAATGCCTTGACCGAAAAGGAAATGTTATGAAGATTGACTGTCTCAGCCTTGGTTCTGGATAAGTGGGGGTGGGGAGGGGCGCAATATCTTCCCCTAAGTATTTCTAATTACAAATAAGAATTGCATTTAAAGTAGTTCCAGATTGGTAGTGTCCCAGATGCCTGGCAGAAGGAAATATAACTCCTCCCTGGGAGAAATCACCTTCAGCCCAGAGCTCAAAGTCTTACCATAGGTAAATTCCTATGGAAATTGAGCTCAAAGTAAAAGTCATAAAATAAACAATGAAACAAGTCAGTGGGAACAGTTGAAATAATAACAAACAGAAACAGATCCATAAAACTGCAGATTTCAGCAATATATAAGATAGAACATGATATAAGAAGTTAATATGTTTAAAATTAAAAGAAAGGATTAAAAAAATGACAACAGAACATGAGACTCTTTTTTAAAAAAGACACCATAGAGTTTTTTTAAAAAACAAATAGATCTTCTAGAAATGAGAAATAAACTAACAGTTAAAATTAAAAATTCTTTCATGGACTAATTAATAGATTAGACATAGCTGAAGTGAGAATTTGTGAACTAGAAAATGATCTGAAGATTTTTTTCCACAATGCCAAAAGATTAAAACATGAGAAAAATAGACTGAGAAGTTTCAGAAAGAAAAAAATACAGTATGGATGAGAGACAAGATTCAAATAGCTATTAGATGATATTTCCACAACTGTCAAAAAATAGAAATCATCATATTCAGGGGAACAAGAAGCCTCACTATGATGAATACAAAGTAATTTGAACTAAGACATAATGTAATGAAACTTAGGCTGAATGAAGATAAAGAGAATAACTTAAAAAGAGTCAGAGGAAAAAAAGCCAACTCAACACACACAAAAATAAAATTAAATAAAAATTAACCAGTTGACATTTTCAATAGCCACAGCAGAAATCAGAATAATATGATCAAATAATTGGAAAAAATTGGTAATGCAAAATCATATATCTGGTGAAACTATAATTTAATGAGAGTATATTAAAAACATTTTTAGGCAAACTAAAAACTAAGATGTGACACCCAATAAATAGAGCCTTGCTAAAGGAATTTTTCAGATTATACAGCAGAACTTAGTAAAATAAACCATAAAGAAAAGTCTAAGATGTGAATAAAAATGATGAGTAAAGGAAACCCAAAATATAGATAAACCTAAACAAACTTTAACTGTATAAAATAATATGAATTATATTTATTTTGTGGGATTATATATGATACAGTTAAAACACTGAACAACCTTATAAATCAGAAGGTTTCTCATTGAAATCAATATTCTCAAAGATTCTTACATAGTTTAGGCAGAAGATGTAAATATATTTTCAGTTAACAGAAAAGAATAGAGGCAGGAGGATGTAAAAAGTGGAACAAAGAGAAAACCAAGAATAAAACGGTAGAAATCAATACAAATTTTATGAGTAACCCTATACAAATAAAAATTTCATGGTTATATATATATTTGGATGTATATTATATATATTTATATATAAATATATTTGTGTAGGGGTGTGTGTGTGTGTGTGTGTGTGTGTATGTATCAAAGGAACGCTGAGTAGCCATGTTACTATCAGACCAAAAGAGTTTTGGTAGTAAGCATTACTAGAGAAAGAAAATTACACATTATCTAAATAAAAGGCAAATAATTGGGAAATCAATCACAAAAGAGAACTAGAATTATTTTAGGTTATTAAGCATGAAATGTCCGATTTTCTTTTTTTTAATTTTAATTTTTATTTATTTATTTTTCTTATTTCAGCATATTATGGGGGTACAGATGATTAGGTTACGTATGATGCCCTTGCCCTCTCTCCCCCCCAAGTCCAAGCTTCAAGTGTGTCCATTCCCCCGGAGGTGCACATCGCACTCATTGTTTGTGCATATGCCCGTCCCCTCCTCCCCCTTCCCCCTACCCCTGCCGAACATCCAATAAATGTTATTCCTATATGTGCACTTAAATGTTGATCAGCTAATATTAATTTGATGGTGTGTACATGTGGTGCTTGTTTTTCCATTCTTGGGATACCTTGCTTAGTAGAATGTGTTCCAGTGCTTTGCAGGAGTATACAAGAGGTGCTATATCATCATTGTTTCTTATAGCTGAATAGTACTCCATGGTATACAAATACCACAGTTTATTAATCCATTCATGTATTGATGGACATTTCGGTTGTTTCCATATCTTGCAGTTGTGAATTGTGCTGCTATGAACATTCGAGTGCAGGTGTCTTTTTCATAGAGCGACTTTTGTTCTTTTGGGTAGGTGCTCAGTAATGGGATTGCTGGATCAAATGGTAGTTCTACTTGTATCTCTTTAAGGTATCTCCATATCGCTTTCCACAGAGGTTGTACTAATTTGCAGTCCCACCAGCAGTGTATGAGTGTTCCTATCTCTCCACATCCACGTCAACATTTATTGTTTTGGGTCTGTTTGATAAAGGCCAATCTCACTGGAGATAGGTGATATCTCATTGTCATTTTGATTTGCATTTCCCTGATGATTAGAGATGTTGAGCATTTTTTCATATTTTTTTGGACATTATTCTGTCTTTTGAAAAGTTTCTGTTCATGTCCTTTGCCCACTTTTTGATAGGGTCGTTTGATTTTTTCTTGCTGATTTTTCTGAGTTCCAAATAGATTCTGGTTACCAGCCCTCTGTCGGATTTGTAGAACACGAAAATTTTCTCCCATTCTGTGGGTTGCCTGTTTGCTCTTGTGACAGTTTCTTTGGCTGTGCAGAAGCTTTTTAATTTGATCAGGTCCCATTTATTTATTTTGGTTGTTGCTGTGATTGCCTTTGGGGTCTTCTTCATAAATTCTTT